>CAUYON010115815.1:0-73517 GCA_963573935.1 Arctocebus calabarensis | reverse complement strand
GCAGGCGCCTGTAGTCCCAGCTACTTGGGAGGTGGAGGCAGGAGACTCGCTTGAGCCCAGGAATTGGAGGTTGCTGTGACCTGTGATGCCACAGCACTCTATCCAGGGTGACAGCTTGAGGCTCTGTCTCAAAAAAAAAAAATTATGAAAGTACAATGTTAGGGTAAAATCTGGGCAAATTTTTATGTATTTTTTAAGAGAGGGAGGAAACTATTAAAAGAAAAACATTTAAAAGATTGTAATACGTGGCTAAGTGATATGGCTCACACCTGTAATCTCAGAATTCTGGGAGATCCGGGCAGGTGGATTGCTTGATCTCAGGAGTTTGAGACCAGCCTAAGCAAGAGCAAAACCCCATCTCTACTAAAAATAGAAAAACTAGGGGGGCAGCTGTGCCTCAGTAAGTAGCGCCACAGGCCCCATACACTGAGGGTGGCGGGTTCAAACCCGGCCCCGGCCAAACTGCAACAAAAAATAGCCAGGTGGTGTGGCGGGCACCTGTAGTCCCAGCTACTTGGGAGGCTGAGGCAAGAGAATCACCTAAGCCCAAGAGCTGGAGGTTGCCGTGAGCTGTGACACCACAGTACTCTACGGAGGGTGACAAAGTGAGACTCTGTCTCTAAAAAAAAAAAAAAAAAAATAGAAAAAAATAGCCGGGCAAAAGGCTAGAGTCACAGCTACTTGAGAGTCTGAGGCAAGAAGATTGCTGGAGCCCAGGAGTTTGAGGTCGCTGTGAGGTAATGATGCCATGGCACTTTATCTAGGGTGACAGAATAAAACTCTGTCTCAGAAAAAAAAAAAGAGCCTCAGCTGTCACCCTGGATAGAGTGCTGTAGCATCACAGCTCACAGCAACCTCCAATTCCTATGCTCAAGCGAGTCTCCTGCCTCTGCCAAGTAGCTGGGACCACAGGCACCTGCCACAACACCTGGCCATTTTTTGGTTGCAGCCATCATTGTTGTTTGGCAGGCCCGGGCTGGATTCGAACCCGCCAGCTCAGGTGTACGTGGCTGGTGCCTTAGATGCTTGAGCCACAGGCGCCAAGCCTCTTTTTTTTTTGCGGTTTTTGGCTAGGTTTGGGTTTGAACCTGCCACCTCCAGCATATGGGGCCGGTGCCTTACTCCTTTGAGCCACAGGTGCTGCAAGGAAAAAAAAATATATTTTAACACCTAAAATTTAAAATCCTGGGCAAATATATATAAAATAAAAAATTCCTGGCTTGGCGCCTGTGGCTCAACAGGCTAAGGCGCCAGCCACGTACACCTGAGCTGCAGGGTTCAAATCCAGCCTGGGCCCGCCAAACAACAATGACGGCTGCAACCAAAAAATGGCCCGGCGTTGTGGCGGGCGCCTGTAGTCCCAGCTACTTGGGAGGCAGAGCAAGAGACTCGCTTAAGCCCAGGAATTGGTGGTTGGTTTGAGCTGTGTTTCCACAGCAATCTATCCAGGGTGACAGCTTGTGGCTCTTTCTCAAAAAAAAAAAAAAAAAAAAAATTCCTGGCTCCATGCCTGTAGCTCCACGGCTAGGACGCCAGCCACATACACAGGAGCTGGTAGGTTTGAATCCAGCCCGGGCCTGCCAAACAACAATGATAATTACAACCCAAAAATTGCTGTGCATTGTGGAGGGCACCTGTAGTCCCAGCTACTTGGGAGGCTGAGGCAAGAGAATCGCTTGAGCCCAAGAGTTTGAGGTTGCTGTGAGCTGTGATGTCATTGCACTCTACCGAGGGTGATATAGTGAGACTCTGTCCCCCCCAAAAAAGAAAAAAAATACCTAAATGTTGGTCATCCTTAATATATAAAGCAGTTGTACAGAGCAAGAAAAGATGGGCTAGGCCTGCTGGCTCGTGCCTATAACCCAACACTTTGGGAGACTGAGGGAAGAGGATTGCTTGAGCCTAGGAGTTCTATACCAGCCTGGGCAACATAGTGGGACCCCCATCTCTAAAAAAATTTGTTTTAATCATCTGAGCTTGGTAGGTGGCTGTAGCCCCAGCTGGATCATTTGAGTCCAGGCATTAAAAGCTGCAGTGAGCTATGATTGAGTCACTGTACTCCAGCAGGGGAGTGAGACCCTGCCCCTAAGAATGAAAGAAAAAAAGAAACATCAACATCTTGATTTTTTATTTTTTTATTTTTTTTGCAGTTTTTGGCCGGGGCTGGGTTTGAACCCGCCACCTCCGGCATATGGGCTGGCGCCCTACTCCGTTGAGCCACAGGTGCCACCTAACATCTTGATTTTTTAAATGTTGTACAAAGGACCCAAATAGAGGTGCCAATAGAAGAAGAAATACAAATAAACAGTATTTTTTTAAACCCTTTGAATTAATAATCAAAGATATGCCAAATAAAATAAAATTGAGATGCTTTTCTCCCCCTACTAAATAAAAATAATAAATCTGGTGTTTTCAAGGAGAAACACACACACACACATACCCCTGGTAAGCGCATAAATTAGAACAACCTTTCTGGAAGGAAATTGGATATATTCATAAACCACTTCCACTTTTTCCAAAAAAATGCATATATTTTGACCTAAGTATTCCTCTTCTAGGAAGTTATCCTGTGGAAATAAGTGGACAAAGAACAAGAAGATATATATATATTTACAAAGCTGTTCTCCATAGCACTGTTTATAATAGTGAATAAATAGAAACATCTCATCTCAGGTATTGGTTTTACAAAATGACAGTATATCTATACAGTGAAATTTGAGGAAGCGGTCATAAATGATGCATAGCCATATTGACAGAAAGGATATTCACAATCTATCGCCCTCTAAGGATAGAAAACTAGAGAATAATTTATATGCATTGCATGATCTTTTTTCGTAGAAAAAAACACATTTGATGTGCATATATGCTGAAAAATGCAGTGGTTATCTCTGAATAGTGATTTTGGGGGTATGACTTCTCTCTTTTCCATATTTTCCCCCCTAAAATTTCTCCTGAAATCACACATTACTTATGTGGGCACACAGCTGCTTTAACTAGTTTCCTCTCCATCTGCAACATTTGTATATATACAAATACAGATATTTTTTCCTTTCCAGAAATGTCTCTGAATCTCTAACTCTAAGGCTCCCATTTGAGTACAAAAAACCCTGCCTGCAACTTTTATTTTTGTTGCCTGTTGATGAAAACAACATCTAGGAATGAATATAGCAACACGAAAAAGGTAAAAACAATTAGCCTTCGGAAGAAAAGAGTAAAAATAAGCACAATGTCAGTTTGCCAAGGAGACACAGTGGCTGCATGTTCTGAGAACGCCTAATTGAGACCAAACCATCGGGCTGGAAATAAGCATCAACTCAGGAATAAATTATGGATGGCCACTGTTAAATATTTTATCCACCCTCAACCATTATTTGCCTTCGAACAGCTAAAAGGGGAAAGAAAAAGACAATACCCACATCCTAATCATTGTCAGTCGTCCTCTTTCCTCTATCGTGAAACACTACACTCTGTGCTACACTTTCTTTTGAAGAAGAAAATCTCTAGGATTGAAATTAGGGAAAAAAAAAAAAAGAAAGAAATTGGAGAGCAATATGGTGAAGCAGGCTTCAAAGTCACTGCTCGATGAAGGGATGTTAGGTGGCTTCACCTTCGGCATCAAGTTTGTCCTCCAAAATCATGAATGGTTTGCTGTACTGAACATGGTGTTTTTTAAAACCTGTGCAAGGGCCGGGGTGGTGGCTCCCACCTGTAATCCTAGCACTCTGGGAGGCCAAGGCGGGAGGATGGCTTGAGCTCAGGAGTTCCACCACCTGAGCAAGAGTGAGACCCCATCTCTACTAAAAATGGAAAAACTAGCTGGGTGTAGTGGTGCACGCCTGTAGTCCCAGCTGCTTGGGAGGCTGAGGCAGGAAGGTTGCTTGAGCCCAAAAGTTTGAGATTGCTGTGAGCTATGACGCCACGGTACTCTCCAAGAAAAGCAAGAGCATGAGATTCTGTCTCCAAAAAAAAAATAGTGTGCAAGGATTCTTGGTGATGCCTGGGCCTCGGGGGTCTGCGTTCCCTGGTACCCACACAGAGGGTGAGAAAGGACGACAAGGATATGTGAGGCGTTGTCAAGGGCTAATGTCGCCCATTCAGCCTCTGGCCGTTTGGCCGGCTTCCCAGCCACTCTGCCTGCTCTCCTGGCGAGTCTCCCTTTGCCGTTTATTTTCTCCCTTGCCATGGGAGACACTTGCCAGCCCCACTGGGCACGGGCCCTGTGAACATGAGCCAAGGCACTCTGGGGGTGGAGGAAGGACATCGAGGCCAGCTCACCCTGTGTGTCACAACTGAATGACAAAGGTTCCTGTTGCCTTTCACAGGAGACTGAAAAATTATTATAGTCAATGGCCATTTGGGGGTGAGATTGATTTGGAATCACTTTTCAAGTCTTGTCTAATATGTGTGTGTGTATATACTGGCAGTTTAATTTCGCATCTACGTAGATCAGATTGGTGCACGCATGTCTATAGGAGTGGTGTGTAAATGCACATACCCAGCTGAAAATCAACTAGTCAAAGGTATATGAAAAAATGCTCATGGTTCCTAATCATCAGACAAATGAAAATTAAAACCTCCCTGAGATATCGCCTAAGCCCAGTAAGATTAACCCACATCACAAAGTCCCAAAGTTGCAGATGCTGGCGCAGATGTGGAGAGAGTGGAACACTTTTACCTTGTTGGTGGGACTGCAAACTAATATAGCCTCTTTGGAAAGAAGTATGGAGAATCCTCAAAGAACTCAGATTAGATTTCCCATTTGACCCCGCGATCCCACTACTGGGCATCTACCCAGAAGACAAATCACTTTATCATAAGGACATCCGCACTCAATTATTGCAGCTCAATTTTCAATCACCAAAATGTGGAAACAACCTAAACACCCACCGACCCAGGAAGGATTAACAAGCTGTGGTATGTGCATACCATGGAATACTATGCAGCCATAGAAAAGATGGTGGCTTCACATCCTTTGTATCAACCTGGATGGAGCTGAAGCACACACTTCTCAGTAAAGTGTCATAAGAATGGAGAAACAGATGCCCAGTGTACCCAGTACTAATACGAAGCCAGTGGACAAAGTAATACACACCCACATGGGAGAAAAACTCATTTCAATTCAAGTTGGGGGGAGGGGGAACCACACAAGGGGAAGGGGGGGTGGGGTGCTCCCACTGAATGGGCACAAGGTAGAGGTGTATGGCGCACTTTTGGTGCGCGGGACATAACTAAAAGAGGCACTTTACGTAACAAATTCAAATATTGTGACTTGGTTGTTTGTACCCTCCCATTAACCTGAAATTTAAAAAATAATCATAATAAAAAGAAAAGTTGTACATTGTTAAGTCAAAGATCTTCTCTCGCATTTTCTTGCTTTACCAGATAAGGAGTCAAACAAACAAAATCAACATTCTTTGCAAGTTACTAAGTTACCCTGGGCAGATTCTTGCTCCTGAGAATAATTGATCTGAGATTCTTTCTGATTCCAGGTGACACGAGGGTTAGTCACTGGTCCACCTGAGAAGCACCACCGTTCAGCGCTGCTGTGCTCACACAGTTGTCACCACCGGCATCATTGGCAGGCCCACATGCTAAAGCTCTCCTTCCCCACCCGTGTGGGTATCCTCCGGGTTAATGATTTAGTTTGAGTCATTAAGCGTACACACATTTTTTGCCTGAGTCATTTCGAGCACATACCTGAGACAGCGCCTGAAGGCCTCTGGGGACGCTGGAGAAAACCTGATACACAACTATCACGTGCTGGCAAAGAAAGCCTGGGAACAAAACTCTTTATGTTCTATAAGAACATCACTGGGTTTCAGTTGAGCGTAACCTGCTCCAGGTCTCAGAAACAATGACCTGCACGTCGTTCCCTTGCAGTTTCAAACATTGCTCAGAGACTGAATGGGAGAGGAATGCGGGCTGATAGCACGCGGGGTTGTCCTGCCAGTCAAACTCCAGCCTTTCTTGTCCTGTCTTTGGGCAGATAACCAGCACAAAACCCCAGCCTGGAGTTTCTGTAGGCTCATTTTCAGCACAGCTACTCGTGTGAAGAGTTCTTGTACTCGATCAAAACTGCAATTCTAATACATCAGATTTTACTAATTTAGAAAGGATACTCTGCACCGGAATCTGGAGCCTGAAGCTTCCCTTTACTACAGGGTGCTCACACCACGCACGAGATGAGAGACAGGGCTTTTTGCACATCTTTGCAAATCTCAGAAGAAATTACAGGCCATTTCATGAAAGCACGTTTGCTGAGAGTTAAGGGGAGACCCAGAAGAGAGAGCTAGATTTCAGAAGCTCCCAAACTATAATGTTACACAAACCATGTGGTTAAAATGCAAACTGCAGGACTCACCGGCAGAGACTGGGAATCAGTAACGCAGGTGGTGCCAATGCCCCTGGTCCAGGAACCACTCTGAGGGGTCACACTGAGCTAGAAAACGCACCTATAGGCCAGTGCCTTCAGCCAGTTGCAGAATCCCTTGGGGCCCCAGTTATCACCCTAAAAAGCAAACAGAACAGCTACATTCATGAGCGCTTATTAAGCCTCAGACACTGTCCTAAACCTGTCATCCCTAGTAACTCTAACTCTCACAGGAACACTTTGAGGGAATTGTTTACCAGCAGAGGGAACAGAGCCACGGACAGCTCATGGCTCCTTAGCTCTCAGGGACCCAGGCAGCAGGCTAGCAGCCTGCAGGCCCTCCACTGGTGGGTGTGTTTGCTTTGCCATATGTATTGTCTTACAATACAAAACAACTCAAAACATTTCATATGAAATTCTGAATTTCTGGCATCTTCTGAAAAGTTAGAAGGTGTACTTCTAACTCGGGGCCCACACATACCCAGATGACAGCCATGGAAAGTGGTAGACCCCCACCTTGAGGAAGGCGCGGTGGGTGTCTCCTGCTTACCAGCCTCACCCACCCTGCCCCACTATGGCCCTGTGGGCATTTGAATTTGCAACCCCTTTCTCTGAGACCCAAGGTTCTCTCGTTTCTGTATTTTGAAAGTAATAACATTTGAACTTCCTGCCATTTAAGTTGAAGTTTATATTGTAATTATACATTCTTTACATACTCAATTTCTGTCAGATTTATTTATTTATTTATTTTTTAATTTTTTTTTCGAGACAGAGCCTCAAGCTGTCACCCTGGGTAGAGTGCCATGGCATCACAGCTCACAGCAACCTCCAATTCCTGGGCTCAAGCGAGTCTCCTGCCTCCGCCTCCCAAGTAGCTGGGACTACAGGCACCGGCCACAATGCCTGGCCATGTTGGATGCAGCCGTCATTGTTGTTTGGCAGGCCCAGGCAGGATTCGAACCCGCCAGCTCAAGTGTACGTGGCTGGCGCCTTAGCCCATTGAGCCACAGGCGCCAAGCCTGTTTACTTTTTTTTTTTTAGAGACAGTCTCACTTTATCACCCCTGGTAGAGTGCTGTGGCATCACAGCTCACAGCAACCTCCAACTCCTGGGCTTTGGCGATTCTCTTGCCTCAGCCTCCCGAGTAGCTGGGACTATAGGTGCCTGCCAGCATGCCCAGCTATTTTTTGTTTGTAGTTTGGCTGGGGCCGGGTTTGAACCCGCCACCCTCGGTATATGGGGCCAGTACCCTACCCACTGAGCCACAGGCGTGGCCCTTATTTATTTATTTTTTCTGGAGACAGAGCCTCAAGCTCTCGCCCTGGGTAGAATGCCGTGATATCACAGCTCACAGCAACCTCCAATTCTTGGGCTTAAGCGATTCTTTTGCCTCAGCCTCCCACGTAGCTGGGACTACAGTTGCCCACCACAAAGCCCGGCTATTTTTTGGTTGTGGTTGTCATTGTTGTTTGGCAGGCCTGGGCTGGATTTGAACCCACCAGCACTGGTGTATGTGGCTGGCGCCTTAGCTGCTTAAGCTACAGGCTCCAAGTCTGTGTCAGATTTATTTTAAATAGAATCAAAATAAGCAATAATACCTCAAAACATGGCTTAGCGCCTGCAGCTCAAGTGACTAAGGCGCCAGCCATATACACCAGATGTGGTAGGCTTGAATCCAGCCCAAGCCTGCCAGACAACAATGACAACTACCACCAAACAATAGCCTGGCATTGTAGTGGGCGCCTGTAGTTCCAGCTACTTGGGAGGCTGAGGCAAGAGAATCACTTGAGCCCAGGAGTTGGAGGTTGCTGTCAGCTGTGATGCCATGGTACTCTACCAAGGGCGACAGCTTGAGGCTCTGTCTCAAAAAAAAAAGTCAAAACACAAGTCCTAATGTAGTCATTTTTGTAGGTTTTAAACTTTCCCTTTCAATATAGAACACTATCACTGGTCCCACATTTAATTTCCACTTTTACCATTTTCCTTTGAAAGAAGACTGCTTGCAATTTTCATTTACCTCATACATGGCACTTTATGCTTTTAACTCTTTTATAAAAAATTTATACCAAATAGTTTTTTTGTCTGTTTGCTTGTTTTTGAGACAGAATCTCACTTTGTTGGCCAGGCTAGAGTGTGGTTGCATCAGCCTCGCTCATAGCAACCTCAAACTCCTGGGCTCAAGTGATCCTTCTGCCTCAGTCTCCAGAATAACTAAATCTCCAGGTACCCACCACCACACCTGCCTAATTTTTCTATTTTAGTAGAGACAGGGCTCTTGCTCAGGCTGGTCCTTCCTACGCTCAAGCAATCCTCCCACCTCCACCTCCCAGAGTGCTAGGATTACAGGTGTGAGCTTGACCTATACTGAATACTTTTTTTTTTTTTTTTGAGACAGTCTCACTATGTCACCCTAGGTAGAGTGCTATGGCATCATAGCTCACAGCAACCTCTAAGTCTTGTGCTTAAAAAAATTCTCTGGCTTCAGCCTCCCAAGAAGCTGGGACTATGGTGCCCGCCACAACACCTGGCTATTTTTTTGTTGCAGTTGTTATTGTTTAGCTGGCCTGGGCCGGGTTTGAACCCAACAGCCTGGGTGCATGTGGCTGGTGCCCTACCCACTGAGCTATGGGCCCCACCTATACTGAACACTTTTTTTTTTTTTTTGAGACAGAGCCTCAAGCTATCACCCTAGAGAGAGTGCTGTGGCATCACAGCTCACAGCAACCTCCAACTCCTGGGCTCAAGCGAGTCTCTTGCCTCTGCCTCCCAAGTAGCTGGGACCACAGGCGTCCACCACAACGCCTGGCCATTTTTTGGTTGCAGCCACCATTGTTGTTTGGCGGGCCTGGGCTGGATTCAAACCCGCCAGCTCAGGTGGTACGTGGCTGGCACCTTAGCCTGTTGAGCCACAGGTGCCGAGCCAGCGTTTAGAGAACTTGGTAGACTACTACATACTAAGGACTGTTATTATTATTATTATTTTTTGAGACAGAGCCTCAAGCTGTCACCCTGGATAGAGTGCTATGGCATCACTGCTCACAGTAACCTCCAATTCCTGGGCTCAAGTGAGTCTCTTGCCTCTGCCTCCCAAGTCGCTGGGACTACAGGCGCCCGCCACAACGCCCGGCCATTTTTTGGTTGCAGCTGTCATTGTTGTTTGGCGGGTCCGGGCTGGATTCGAACCCGCCAGCTCAGGTGTACATGACTGCTGCCTTAGCCCGTGAGCCACAGGCACCGAGCCAGCCAAGAACCCTTTCTAAAAGACTTCCCCTCACATCTCTTTGGCTAGAATTTCCTCATAAGTTGGTACTGAAGCCTATCACTGACAAGGAATGAAACAGATAAGGATTAGAGTTTAGAATTTAGGGTGCCCAGGCCTAGAGCATTCAGGAGGCACCCACTGGAACTAGGGATTCAGCTGCCTCCCTTGAGGCATATGATTCAATAGAGATGGGGAGACCCTTCAACAGCACCGAGGGTCTGTTAGAAAAGAGGAGAGGAAGGCCAGGTGTGGTGATTCACACCTGTAATCCTAACAGTCTGGGAGGTAAAGACAGGTGGATTGCTTGAGTTCACAAGTTCAAGACCAGCCTATGCAAGAGTGAGACCCTGTCTCTAAAAACAGCCGGGCATTGTGGCACACACCTATAGTCCCAGCTACTTGGGAGGCTGAGTCAAGTGGATCGCTTGAACCTAAGAGCTGGAGGTTGCTGTGAGTTGTGACTCACCGTCTGTAAACATATTTCAGATAACATGCCAAGGACTTTGACTCAAAGTCATAGCTTACAGCAACCTCCAACTCTTAGGCTCAAGTGATACTCTACCATGGGTGACAAAGTAAGACTCTGTCTCAAAAAAAAAAAAAAAAAAGAAAAGAAAAGAAAACGAAAGAAGAGGGGAGGCGTACATGTATTGCTTAGGGTGACTGTAGCAGTTATTAACCCCCACATTTCAGTAACTTAACACCATAAGGCTTATTTCTCCCTAGCATAAAAGAACCATGCAGTTGTTCCAGATTCCTCCACCTAGAGATTCAGGGACTCTTATTTCTCCCCCATCCCATGGCTTTGTCATCTTAGGCCTCTGTTTCTAACCAGCAGACAGACAAAGAGAATGTGAAGACTTCTTAATCTGTCCCCATCTAAGTTATACAAATCACTTCTTCGCATACTGACAGCCATGTCTAGATGAAAAGGGTGCAGAAAATACAGCCAGAAAATCAGCCGGAGGCTTGCATCCCTAGGACAATGCCACCACTGTGGAATGGGACATCTGTTGACTTCTGGTGGACACCTAGTTGTCTGCAAGGTGGAGTTGGGAGCACTAAGAGTTGAGTGTCCAACCAATCATTTCTATTACATAAATACTGTTTTTTGTTGTTGTTGTTTTTTTAAAGAGATAGGATCTCACCTTGTTGCCCAGACTGGAGTACAAGTACATGATCATAGCTCACTGCAGCCTTGAACTCCTGGACTCACGCAATTCTCCTACCTTACCCTCCAGAGGACCTGGGACTATAGGTGTATGCCATTTTAAGAAATTATTTTAGGGCTGGGTGCTGGGGCTCACTCCTGTAATCCTAGCACTATGGGAGGCCAAGGTGGGTGGATTGCCTGAACTCACAGGTTCGAGACCAGCCTGAGCAAGAGCGAGACCCCATCTCTATAAATAGCTGGGCATTGTGGTGGATGCCTGTAGTCCCAGCTACTCAGGAGGATCACTTGAACCCAGGAGTTTCAGGCTGCTGTGAGCTAGGCTGACACCATGGTATTGTAGCCTGGGGTAGAGAGTGAAACTCTGTCTTAGAAAAAAAAATTTTTTTATACTTATGGGGTGGGCAGGGGTGAGAGGGTGTGCCTGGCTGTGTTGCCCAGGCTAGTCTTGAACTACTGGCCTCAAGTGATCCTCCCACCCCAGCCTCCCAGAGCACTGGGATTACTGGTGTGAGCCACTGCACCCAGCCCTCAGTCAGCAGCTTTGTAACCGACACAGCCAGGAGGTTTCCCAGTTCTCTTAACCTCTGTTCACGTTCTTTGCTGACAAACTTCCCATTCCCCTCATTGTCTGACTTCTTCATTTGCCTCAGGTGAGTGTCAGAAGGAACACTTCCCAGAATGGACCACACAGACGCGGAAAAAGCGTCTGCCTCTCACATTCCCCAAGAGCTTTCTCATCACGGTCTCAAGGCCTATGGAAATGCTGCCCAGCCCCTCTTTTCTAGAGTAATGTTGACCCATGTCTGGGCAAATAAGGGAAGTTTATGAGTGTGTCTGCTCAAATCAGCTCATTTGGCCTGAGAGACTAGTTCCCATGACTCACAGGACCCCCCCCCCACAACCTCAAGTGTTTTGCTGTTTTTTATATTAGCGTGCAGTGAGAGGTGCTCCGTTTTGTTTTTCTTCATTTTCCTCCTACTCTTGGACTGTCCCTGGCATTGTCTATTTGACACACAGGCCAAAGCCTGTGGCAGGACAGTATAGAAGTTGGAAGGGAGCACAGGAAAGGGATCTAGGTCTCAATTTTTATTAAGAACAGAAAAAAGCACTCTTCCCATATCCGCCATTGTCAGAGGAACAGGTTGTAGGAAGGGAATGCTAAGTGACTTCATTCTGACTCAACGTCCTTGGCATGGTACCTGAAATATGTTTAGAGATGGTGACTTTCTTCCCTGAGAAGACACAGCCTCTCTCAAGCCATTCACCTCTTTAATCAGAGCTCAGGAACTTTCCAAGTTAATTTATTTTAAGCAATTTTCTGGTGGAAATCCAGCAGAGAGGTGGTCGTACCCTCCATTTGAAGTGCTAATGATCCCCGTTGTCACTCTAGTCAGCATTTGGTGTACTTTGTGAAATCGCTTTAATATTCCCTAATCACGTTAATATACTGTGTAATCCTGGATAAGTTACTTAGGTTCTCTGAGCCTCAGATGCCTCATCTGTAAGTGAAGGGCTTGGGCTAGGCTGGTGGTTTTGGAGTATTTTTCCCCAAATCAAATTTGATGTAGCATCCCAATATATAAAAGAGATACAAGCAGATCAGTCTGCTCTAATTGGAGCAGAAGCATTTATCAGGCAGACCTACTATGTGCTGGGCTCCATGCTGGTGCCTGGGATACAACCCTGAGTGGAACACAGCTTCTACCCTCATTCTCGGAAGGAGGCAGACACAAAAATATAGTCCGATGCATGTTGGGAAGACGTGTGCCCCAGAGGTGGAGCACGGGGACAGCCTGGAGGGGGTGAACCCCCAGACGGGTGATGAGTAGAAGCCCCCTCCCCCGAGCAGCTGGAAGGACAGTTCAGAGCATGCTCCGGTGGCCACCTCAGGCACAGCTGTGTCTCCCCACACGTCTGCTTCAGAGCTGTATGCTCCGACCTTTGCAGACCAGAGGCTGAAGGAGTTACAGCCTGGGGGCCAATGTCAGCTGTTGAGGTAGGAGAATCTGGGACCCAATACCTTAGTCTCCTGTCCCCCGAGAGACAATTCTAAGGCACATTCTACACAGTTCGTCCACAGCAGAACTGACTGAATAACACATTTTATTGACTTTCTCTCCCTCCCTGACTTGCTCTCACTGTTTCCTCCTTGCTACTTTCCAAGCTCACCTCTCCAGTAAAGGACGTACAGCCAAACTGGTGCCTCAAGCTTTGCTTTCAAGGGAACTTAGTCTAAAAAACTGGAAGCACGAAGAAGCATGAAAGGCATTTCCAAGGGAGGGGATGATGGGAGACAGCCGAGAACAGGGGAGGACACGCCGCTCAGTGCGGGCTGGACGGCATCCGAACGGCCTTGCAGAGTCAGACGCACTACCTGCCGTCCATCTGCCTGGGCACACTCAGGTCATTCCAGCCCCAGGCCACTGTGTGCTTAGAGAAAGCAAACGAACTCTAATATTGGCTAACCCAGTGCAGACAGAGGAGAAGCGCGCTTCTCTGTGCTTCTCTGGGTTTAGGGAAGGAGAGTTAACTGCTGCTCTTGGAACGGCACCCTTCCGAAGCTCCTGTGACTCCGGTGTGGGGCAGTGCCCTCTCTCATCACACGGGGCCTCCAGTTCCAGGGTGGCCGACACAGCCTAATCACATCGCAGCCTTTGCCTGGAAGCAGAGCGGCTCATTGTGATTATTACCTCATCGTATTTAATCTGCAAATGAGGAGTTCGAATTTCAAATGTCCCTTGAAGGGCAGGAGGTGTGGACTAGAATTTTACAGTAAGGAGGACAGAAAATGGCTCTTGCATTGTCACACTGTGTGAACACAAGGAAAGAAATGAGAATTTTAAAAAAGTAAAATGAAGAAAAGGGAAAATACAGGTAGCAAAGTAAGCCAGGAGTGGTGGCTCACACCTGTAATCCGAGGTGGGTGAATGGCCTGAGCTCATGAGTTGGAGACCAGCTTGAGCAAGAGCAAGACCCTATCTCTGAAAACACAGCTGGCATCATGATGGGCACCTGTAGTCCCAGCTACTTCAGAGTCTGAGGCAAGAGGATTGCTTGAGTCCAAGAATTTGAGGTTGCTATGAGCTATGACACCATGATACTCTACCTAGATTGACAAGTGAGACTTTATCTCAAAAAAAAAGAAAAAGAAAAATGGTGGCAAGGTGAGGAGGAGCTGGAAGGGAGGTTATGCAAAATTTGTGCTGTAAGCTTCCTATCACAGCCATGAAAAAGACAACGCCACCAGTTACAATGTTCACAGAATCCCTAGGGTAAGAAGAAAGCAGTCACGAAGGGAAAGTGCAACCATTTGCAGTACCAGAGTAAGATTCCTCCAGGGGTCCTAAACAGTCTGCTGCCTGAGGTGAAGAAGAACATCTGTAACCCTGTCATCCTGGGAGACACAATGACAAACAGCACAGGGACGATTCTTAAGACATCCCTCAATGTAGGCTGATGGCATCGTGACAACACACAATTCAGTAAAAACGACTTCACGGGGGTGCTGATATGGTACATCCAGGAGTGAAACTCACCGACGGTCTACTTAATTCATAATTCAAGGGTAGATCTTAGGGTAGCTAGAAGAATGTACAAACTGCATTTATGTTAGCTAACGCTCCATAAATACTGTTTTTCTCAGTTGAGCATTTAAAAAATACTGAAGGGCAGTAAGTTTGAAATAATCATCTAGATAGTGGCATTTAGATGATGGCTTCCAGGTGGGGCCACACCAGGACAGCTGACCTTGGCTCAGAAGTGGGTTTCCAGTGTTTTCATGGCTAGGTTGCCCGTGATCCTCTTCAGAAAGTGACTCTGCCCTCTAAGTCAGAGGTCAGTGGGTAACGAGACCTCACAAGCTTTATGTAATGAAGTACGGATACAGTAATTTTAGACTGGAAAACAATATTAAAGCAGGTACAAACAAAACCTGCTTCTGCTGTAGGAGTATGAAAAACCATTCATTAGGTCAGGCGCAGTGGCTCATACCTGTAATCCTAGCACTCGGGGAGGCCAAGGAGGGTGGATTGCCTGAGTTCAGGAGTCCGATACCTGAACTCAGGCAATCCTCTGAGCAAGAGTGAAACTCTGTCTGTTCTAAAAAGAGAAAAGCTAGCCTGGCATTATGGCAGGTGCCTGTGGTCCCAGCTACGTGGGAGGCTGAAGCAAGAGGATTTTTGGAACCGAGGAGTTTGAGGTTGTTGTGACCTGTGACACCACAGCAGGCACTCTACTCGGGGTGACAGAGTGAGGCTCTGTGTCTCAAAAGAAAAAAAGGAAAAACATCCATTGTAGTACCTGTGAAGTCTCTGAGATGCAAAATGCTACTCCTTGTATATTCTCTGAGATACACAAAGTTGCAAAATGTTGCCAAGTGTGCCTGGACAGCTGAGTGACTTGCCCCAGGGGATTATGAGCTACAAAGTAGAAAGAAATGGGGAGATGTCTGTGAAAATGATGGTTTGGTTTCAGAATAATGGATTTGGGAGTCCCCTCCAGTAGAGAGTAGGTAGGTAGCAGGGGTAGTAATCTCAGTTTTTGATACTGTACCTATGGCTTCTATCTATGAGCTTCTCTGTTCCCTAACGCTGCAGGGAACATGTATGGCTGGGCCCCAAGGTCAGGGAAAGAGAGGCTGTAGCAAGGACAGAGACTGAACTTTGGAAGAGGGACTAGAAATGAGAGCCGGCTGGACTTAGATAAGTAGGTACAATCTTGAGGCTGGAAAGGACTTTCTTCAGGGCAGCTTGTCCACGCCCCACCCCAGCCCCATAAAGATAGACAATGAACCTCTGGTCGAACGCTCCTGGGAGAGCAGAGGACACCACCGCAGGGTGCAGCTCCCTCAGGGTTGGACTAACTCTGTTCATTACAAACTAGGACATTTTCTTTTCTTAATCAGTCACTCAAAGTAAGAATCTGAAGCAAAGTCTGCTCCTTGTTTAAAATGCAGAACCATGACCACAATCTGAAGGTAACTACTCACAGTTCCCAGATGTATTCTCCAAATCTTCTCAAGTACCCTTTCCCATATAAGGTAACGCCTATCTGGATGGCAATTGCCAGATTTAGCAAATAATAGACAAACAACCAAGCAAATAAAAACTTTTGCAGTACATGTAAGTATGTCCCAAATATTACATGGAGTCACTGATACTAAAAATGTATTCCTTGCTAGGCACGATGCCTATTGCCTCTAATCCCAGAATTCTGGGAGGCCAGGGCAAGTGGATTGCTTGAGCTCAGGAGTTCCAGACCAGCCTGAGCAAGAGCCAGACCCCCCAACTCTACTAAAAATAGAAAAGAAACATAGCTGGGTATTGTGGCAGGCGCCTATAGTCCCAGCTACTTGGGATGCTGAGGCAGGAGAATCACTAGAGCCTAAGAGGTTGAGGTTGCTGTGAGCTATGATGAGATAGCACTCTACCAGGGGCGACAGAGTGAGACTGTCTCCAAAAAAAAAAAAAAAAAAAAAGCAAGTATTCCTTGTTTATCTAAAAATTCAAATTTTCCTAGCCATTCTGTATTTTATTTTAGCCAGCAGAATTGCATTCTAGTGTGTAAATTTTTTTTGAAATGTAGTGCCTAGAACTTAAGTAATATTCCACTTGAACCCAGAAGTATATAGCTCAAATGAGGTGAGAAAGGCTGGTGGGGAAATATCAAGGGAAGAGGATAGCCCCCCCCCCAGTGTCCCCATTCCTCCCCCAGCTTGTGTGTGAAGACTAGGATAAAGCCCATGAGGAGATAAAGCCCCCTCCTCACTTACCAGCTCAAAGCTGGAGCAGGAGGTCAGCCGCTGGCCTTAGGTAAAGAATCTGCTCAAAGCCTCCAGCTATTTCTAGCCTCCAGAGGTGTTAGCGCTTCTTTTTCACAATTGATTCTGCAGTCTGTCTGCTGTCTTCATTCAGGAGACCCTTTCAGCCCAAAGGATTGGGTACACTGTTTGCAGAATCTATCCACAAGGGCCGTGCCTCTCTGAGCTGTTTATCTTCCTTGCCTTTCCTTCTGCTCCTGAGTTTCAGACTTCTCCAGTCCTTTGCAGCAGTCCACTTCTTTTGATACATTAATAAGATGATAAGCCCCTCCAGGGCAAGGTCCTGGTCTGCTCTAAACAGGACTGCGTCCTTCTCCGAGGTAGCTTTTATTGTCTGTTTCCTTATTTTCTCCTCATGCGCTTTCACCCAGCATCCCCGCAGGGGGATGTCTGGAGAAACTTTGGGCCTAGCAGAGGTGGAATCTGGGGGCGGTTCTAGGTCATCTAAGAACACTTTCTCCACCATCTCCCACCTTTGGGGGCTGAAGAAAGGACGGGAAGGATGGACCAGCTCTCATCTCAGGCAGAAAAGCACTGAATCCATCGCAAGCAGATGAGGGCCCTTGCTATTTTTGGGTGGAGGAGGCAGCAGCTTCATTTTTTGTTTTGTTTTGTTTTGAGACAGAGTCTCACTATGGTAGACCACGGCTTCATAGCTCACGGCAACCTCAAACTCTTGGACTCATGCGATTCTCTTGCCTCAGCCTCCCGAGTGGCTGGGTCTACAGACCCTTGCTATTTTGAAGCTTGCCAGATAGGCATTCCACCAAGACCCTGCAGCCTCATCAATATCGAATGACTCTTCACTCTTCAAGAAATGAAGCCTATCTCTCCCCACTACTCCCTTTTTAACTCTTATTTCCATTCTCTGATTTTATGATTCAATCCAAGATTGATCAGTAATCTCTGTTTTACTTTAAATACACATCTAGATACACAGCAAGAACAATTTTGACAAAAATGATTTTAGTGGATTGACGTGTTGCCATGGAATATTCTACTGAGACCCTGCTGGAGTAGGGGCCAGGGTCATTTGGAGACTGTCTGAGGAGATGGGCTGGTGGAGGTGACAGAGTTAGCACACCCAGTCCTGTTGAGTCTTAAAACAATCAGCGAATTCATTCATTGGGAACCTTTTAACATTTTCACTCACAGAGTTAAATGATACGGTGTTTTTGCCTGATCTCAGCAGGAAACCTTGTTTGGAGGAAGAATGGAGAAGACCCTCATGAGGTTTTCTGGGGCAACAGCAGCAGACAGACATGAGTAATCAAGAGACAATAATGTCTGATTGTGACCAGCACCCCTGTGGGTCACTGAGATTGGGCCAAGGAAATCCATCTGGGATTTATTCTCTTTGGGGGTGGGGGTGAGTCAGTTAGACTTACTGGAGGGTGAGTCTTCCCACCCCAGGCAAGCCTATAGACCAGCCAAACCGAGAGCAACTGGTGGGGACAAAAGCCTTACCTTTATAAAGGGTTAGTCACTCTGGCAAATTAATATCTTTCATAATAAAAGCATCATCAAATTCCAGAGTCATGAATTAAGAAATTGTGCCAGCCTGCTGCGGGTGCTGTGTTTCTTTAGTTAGAAACAGATTTTTTTTTATCCTTTGGTATTCAGGGCTATGCAAAGAGTATGGTGGTTATGACCGACCGTCTGGTGTTATTAACTTATGCTTGCTTGTTACCACAGAAATGGCTTTTTGGTTGACTCTCATGACACAAGTAGACTGCGGGACACCAGCAGCTGATCCTTCAGTCTGCTTGTCTTGCCTGGATGGTCATATTTATTCTCATCATTTCAACCCATTAGCACTATAATTTCCATGACCATGAGATGCACCATTCACTGAATAACACCTCAGGGTGGGGATGGGAAGCGGGAAAATTCCCCGTCCCATTAAATACACAACATCTATTGTAAGCCCCTCCCTATACCTCAAAGCTAAAGACTTACTGTGCAGCTTCTCCTGGCCCTTCCCCCGGAGCAACCACTCCCCTGTGGCGGCACAACGGGCACCTCGCATGTGCGGTCACACCCATTGAGTCATACTGCACAGACCGGAAGCATCTCAAAGGCAGGCACAGCCTGATTCATCACTATCGTCTCAGGACCTAGCGCTCCTGGTCCCTGTCTCAGTGCCTGCCATCCCCAAGATGTTCTAGAGAAGGACTGGGATAGGAAAGGGAGAGGAATTGGAGAGAGGGTGGACAGCACCAGGAACGGCTTAGTGGCAAGCCTTTAACATTATTTTCCAAAATACTGTTTAAAAATATTTGTGGATATATATATATATCATCAATTTAACCTTTTTTTTTTTTTTTTTGAGACTTACTGTCACCCTGGGGTACAGTGCCATGGTGTCATAGCTCAAACTCTTGGGCTCAAGATCCTCCTGCCTCAGCCTCCCAAGAAGCTGGGACTATAGGCATGCACCACGCCTGAGTAGTTTTTCTATTTTTAGTAGAGACAGGATCTCGCTCTTGCTCAGGCTGGTCTGGAACTCCTGAGCTCAACTCCTACCACCTTGGCCTCAGCCTCTTGAGTGTTAGGATCACAGCTGTGAGCCTCCCTGCCAAGCCTTATTTCAACCACCATTTTTAAATGTATCCATTTAATGCCATCAGTGGCATTAAGAACAATAACATTGTTGCACCACCAGGAATGAATTTGTCTCTGAATGGCTCCTACCTGGCTGATCACACATTTGATAGTGGAAGTAAGAAGCATTTGTTGGTGGAAATAATGCTGTATCTGAGTAAAAGCAGTGTTGTCCCTAGTTTGGGCAGTTTCCCCCAGGAACATCTGTGTTTTGTTTTGTGTACAATAAAGAAAGGCTGTGGGGAGGGGTGGGGCGGTGGGTGCCAGCACTGCTCCTTGTAATGTTTGAATCACCCTTGTGAAGTTTTAAACAAGGAGCACTAAATTTTCCCTCAATAATGTGGGACCTTTCGTATTCAAATCAAAAGCACAAAACTACTGTGGTAGGGGGAGAGTCTTTATTGGCAACCATGTGTGTCCCTTAAAGCAATAAGCATTAAGTTGTCCTATGAAGGACTGTAGTTATTAAAATGCTGGCTTAAAAACAATTTTTTTTTTAATGGGCATCTTTTGGGGAAGCTGTTCTAATCAGAGCCATGGGCACCTTGGAGACGGAGGGAGGAGGTGGGAAGGACAGGGCTGGGTCTGGTCTTGTCCCTTCGCCGCCAATCCTTGGGCAAGTCACCTCAATATGTCAGGCCTCGGTACACTAAAGAGGCTGCAGTGTATCCAGGACCTTTAGTCCCTCCAGCTCTTCCAGACCTATCTGAATAATTTTTGCAAGGGCCATGTTGCTTGGTTGGTGGGGTGCTTAGCTCAGCACGAGAGGGTGAAGGTGCGGGGAGCTGTCTGAGGGAATAGAAGACACGCGTGGGTGACTCCAGAGTGGTGGGACGCGGGGTGTCCCGGGATAGGCTATAGCGATGGGATTTCCAGACAAGCCTTTCCCAGGCCAACTTTTAAAGGTCGGAGGAAAGTTTCTCGTGGGGTGGAGGCCCCGCGGGTAGGGCTGGGTGGGCGCCGACGCCGCCTCCCCTTTAAGCGGGTGGCCCCGGCGCCTCCTCCGTTACCTGGAGCGGGGAGGGGCTTGGGAAAGTTTGTGTTTGTTGCTGGCAAAGCGCCGGATGGGAGGCGCGGGCGGGCGGGCGCTGCGGTTCTTCCCTTTGGCTTTCGGGAAGCGGTCGGGGCTGCACACTCGGCGCGGCGGGCCGGCTGCCGGGCCCGGCCGGCGGGAGGCGGGCGGGAGCGCCGCGGACGGGCGGGCGCGAGCGGAGCAGGGGCGCACGTACGCCCCAGCGCTGGGATTTATCGGCTCGCGAGGAGAGCGGAGCAGGCGCGCGGCCCAGGCGGAGGAGCGCTGACTCTGGAGCAGCCGGAGCTGGAGGAGGAGGAGGAGGAGAGGCGGCGGGAAGGAGGAGGCGGGGGAGCGACGCTCCCGCCGGGCGAGCATGGGGCGCCTGGCGCCCAGGCCGCTGCTGCTGGCTCTCCTGGGGCTGGGTGAGTGCGCGCGGGGCTCGGTGGGGCGCGGGGGCTCTGGGGACCCTGGGGGCGCCGGCGGGGCGCGGCTGCGGCGCGCGGCCTGGGGCTCCCGCGGGGCCGGGCCGCTCCCGGGAGACCCGCCGGGCTGCACGGGCGGCCCGGCCCGGCGGGGAGCGGTCGCGGGGCCGCCCGGAGCCCGGCGCAAATCCGCCCCAGCCCCGCGCGCGGGGTGCCAGTCCCTGCTCCGCCAGGCCGAGCCTCACCCCCGACATGTGCTGGGGGAGTGGCCCGTGGCCGGCTTCCCCCCAACCCTCCCTACCTGTTGGGCGCCGGGAGCCCGGCTCACCTTGAACTCCCGGCCCGGAGGGTGCCTGCGTTCTTGGCCCGGGTGTCCAGCTCGAGAGCGGAAACGTGAGCCTTTGATCCGCCCCGCCATAGCCCGACCGGCCGGATCGCTCTCCACGCACGCGAGCCCACGCCGAGTTGCCTTTCCTGGGAAGCGAGAGAATCCACCAACTTCCTTCCACGAAGGTCATGGGGTGGCCCAGAGCCGTACAATGGAAGTCGGTGTGCCGGTCTTGCCGTCATTTTGGTCGTGGCCAGATCTTCTGCCTCAGTCTTTTTTTTTTTTTTTTTTTTTTTAGCTTTTCTTGGTTGCATATTCATATACAAAGACCTAAGAGCCAGGCTTCTCCAACTTTTCCTACCTGTTACTTTTCCTCCCTTACTGTCCCCTAGCTTGTACCCTCCGGAAACCCTTGTACCTCCTGATTTGGCCCAGCGCCCTACCCCCACCCAAGGAATCTTTAGTGGGTGTTTGTTTTTCCCCTCTCCATTTTCCATTCCCTCCATACACAGACACCATCTTCACGAAGACACACATGGTTACCTTAACCAGCTACGGAAATATGTTTAGTAAGTGCCCAGCATGGCTTGTGAGGGCTGACCCTCCAATGCTCTGATTTTCTTGGATTTCTGTATGGTCAGTGTCAACCAGGACAAGATGAATCCTATGACCTGGGCATGGGTTCTCATCCACGTCCCTAGAGAAGGCCAGTCTGACTCTTTTATAGAGCACATGGTGTGTGGTGTGTGCCCCAGCCAGGGCCCAGCTGCACACAGGGTAAATGACTTCTCTGGCACTTAGGATCCAAGGGTCCCAGTGGAGGCCTTCCACAGCCTCTCCCCTCCTGCTGGCACCAGGGCCCACTCTGTCCTAACCTCATGACTCCTGCTGCTGGTTAACTAGCTTTTCGAGATGCTGCTGTATTTTTTTCATCTCTGAGGGATTTTCTGAAACTCAATCCCAGGGAGAGCTCATCTAGCCCCATTTCTTCAGTTGTTACCCATGTGTAGAAAGCTTCCAGAGCTTCTACTTAGCTTGATAGCAATTCTTCTAAGGTCTCTGATCCTAGTGCTTTTAACCTTTCCCTTTGGCTCTGGGACCCTTGTAAGTTCTCTGTTTGTTGCAAGCTGCTGGTGATAATCCTCACCAATGAATTGACTTGTGTGTTTTGGTCAGGGAGGGCCATGGCCTGCGCTTGCACAGGCTGTGCACTGCACAACTCTAGGAGCTGCTGTTCAGTTTGCATTCTGTGTGAATGGCTCCCCCTAGAGTTGTGCAGCTCACAGCCTGTGCACCAGTGAACAGGGTGAGGTGAGGTAGAATTTGAAAAGAATGCCCTGGAGTAACCCTGCTAAGGTGGGGGGAAGGGAGATGGGGCAAAGAGGGACCAGCTTCACACCAGCACATCCTGCCCTGGCTGGACATCTTATGTTAACGACACAGGAAAAGAAGACATCAGTGGTGTCACCAGCCAATAGTTCTCTGAGATGTTGATGGTACCTAGTAGCCCTGCCCCCACAGGGTCTCATGTGGTACGACTTCAACTTGACCTTTGGAAAAGCCTCCCCATGTTCCACTATACTGATTCCTGAAACTTAATACGTTGATAAGCAAGATCATCTTTCCTCTTGTGTTGCGTCCTGGGGATAATCTCGGTATTACTGCTCCCTTTAACCTGCACGTTCATAGCCACTCGATTCTATGGCTTTTCCTTTAGCACAGACTCCATCTTCTTCTTGATCTGTCTTAGCCCAGATCCTGTTGATTCCCCACACAGATAACTTCTGATGGCTTCCCGATTGACAGTTACCTACATTTTGGGGCTCCCACCTTGCTCGTTGGGTCCTGGGGCTGTCCTCCAAGGGGGTGTTGCTTCCTGTGGGTCCTCCCCACATCCCCTTGTCATCTATTGTGCAGACCCTTCTTCTAAGGCACTTGTTTGCTCTTCTTTTCACAGACTATTAAGTCTCGGGCCCCTCCTACTTCTCACCTCTTACCTGTGTATTTCCTTCCCCCCCCCCAACTGACTTCCTCCTTGAAGCCTTCCTAGTTAAGTTTACCTACCAGAACTCACCTATTGCCTGTACCTGACCTAGCCTGTCCATCTGTTCAAAGTGGCATTTCTTGAGCAGCCACTGTACCCATAACATTGTCCAAAACTGGGAGTCCCAGGCACATGACCAAGAAATAGCAGCCACTCACCACTGAGTGTGTGTCAGGGTGGGTGGACTGATAATAAAAAAGGCTAACTTTTCCCGTGGGACTGAATGAAATACCTGACTTGGACACCAAGGGCTGGTAGAAAGTAAAGAATGGGCTAGGCACAGTGGCTCACGCCTGTAATCCCAGCACACTTGGAGGCCAAGGCAGGTGGATTGCCTGAGCTCAGGAGTTTAAGACCAGCCTGAGCAAGAGTAAGACTCCATCTCTTTAAAAAAAAGAAAAGAAATAGCTGGGTGTTGTGGTGGGTGCCAGTAGTCCCAGCTACTTGGGAGCCTGAGGCAAGAGGATTGCCTGAGTTTGAGGTTGCTGTGAGCTATTATACTATAGCACTCTACAGAGGGCAACAGAGTGAGATGCTGTCTCAAAAAAAAAAAAAACAGGATGATTATTTGACTTTGGGGTTGGGGGAGGTTTTGCCAATGAGGTGACATTTGAGCTGAGTCTTGAGGATAATTAGAATTTTGTAAAAAGAAAAAAAAAAGAATAGAAGAGGATTCTAGGCTCTAGGGGAAAGTGTAATGTGTGGATGAGTAAAAGTACACCACTCATTCAGAAATACCATATAAGTTCCCTTCAACTAAAGAGGGGAGGAGGAAATAGTAGGGGCACACACGGAGAGATGGGTTTGGGGTAGACCCTGTAGGCTTTGTGTGCTGTGCTAAAAAGCCTGGACTGTGAAGGGGCCTTCGCTTGACTCTGCGGGTGCCAGGCAGCCTGTGCTGCTTTCATCATAGCATTTATTTCTTTGTATAGAATTGTCTGGCCCCTCCCTTGATTATGGGGAGACAGGGGTTATGTTGGTTTTGCTCCACTATAGTGTCCTTAATACTAAGAGAGTAATAGTGCATAGTGGATGTTTGATAAATACTGGCTGTATGTGTCCTTTTTTTCTGTGGGACATGGATAATCATTAAAAATTTGTAGGGTGAAACTGACCCGATAAGGTGCTGTGTTGGAGGAGGATAAATCTTCAACTAGTGTGCAACATGAATTGGGCAGAGGAAGGCCTAGAGATGGTGGAGAGAGATTAACATGTTCTCTTTATGTTTTTTTTTTTTTTGCAACTCCATTGAAATACTGTAGCTTTTAAATGTCAAAAGCATTACATCTGTATTTAAAATTCAAATAATATAGAAGGGTCTTGTATTAAATAGGCTAAACTGCTCTAACAAAGCGTAGCAGTTCAAACAATGGAAGTATCTTTCATAACAGTGCCAAGAGGATCCTTCAGAAGGTAAAGGTTGGGTGGGACCCCTGCTCTACACCTGTTATTCTGGTTCCCAGGCTGGTGGTGATTCCACTGTCTTCAACCCATGATTTCTAAGATCACTTTGGTTGTCACCATCACTGTTCCAGCCCTCATGAAAAGGGAAAGAACATGGCCTAGAATACACGGTGGCTTCGTGGGCCAAGCTTGGAAGTGGCACACATCACTTCTGCATACATGGTATTGGAGATACATTAGGCCCGTGCCATGCTAGCTGCAAGGGAGGCTGGGGAGCCATGTGCCAGCTACTAGGGAAGAAAGGAGGAACAGATGTGAGGCTACAGCTGGCAGTCTGTTAGTTATAAAGGATGCAAGATCTAAAGAAAAACGTTCGCCCTCCTGCCCAGGCATAGCCAGACCTGTATATTGTGTGTGTGCGTACTGACTGCTCTGTCTGTTCCTTTCTCATGGCTCCCGAACATGGCATTGTCCCTAACAGGCACAGAGAGAGAATGGGGACTCTTTAGAGTGCGTCTCAAGTGTCAGGCTCTTACTTACATTCTGTTAGCTATTCTTCATAGCAACACTTGGAGAAAGTCACCATGTCACTTTTGTTTTCTCCTTATTCTAGACAAGGAAATTGAGGAAAAGTTAAACAAGTTGTCTGGAGTCAGACAGAAATTCCATGGCAGAGCCAGGATTTAATCTCAGGACTCCATTCTGCCTCTGCTAAGGAAAAGTGGACCGATGTGCTATGCTTTACTTAAGCTTGGTTTAGGTAGAGAAAGGATGGTAGTGGTTTGAAAGCAAAAGTGGGGTTAAAAATAGGGGATCCAGGGTGAATGTAGCCAAGGGACAACTTCTGAAGGGAAGGACAGTGCCAGTGTGTGCCTTGATGGCATGGGGGCTCTGCAGCCCCCAGCGAGTCCTCACACCTGCTTTGAGGAGAGCGTGGCAATGCAGCCACCTCCAGAAAGCAGTGAAGGAGGCGAGGGCCCCGCAGGAGGAGCCCTGGTGAATCCATCCAGCTTCAACAGTCTTTGAAGTGCTTTGGCCTTCAGAGATTCCTTGGCACTCATTTTAGCCTTGTTAACAGAATTCCTGTATCTGCCAAGCTGATTAATGCCTGCCCTGGCTGTAATTATTCTTATTAGCCTGCTGAATAGAAACACTAGTTGTCAGTGATCATTCCTTACAAGGCATTCGGGCTAGTCGGCGTTTATATGACTATTTTGTTTTAGTGAGGAGCTGCTGAGCTGATTCCTTCCCCCCTGTAGATGGAATGTCCACGTTCACGTTGGCACTGTGTCTGGCAGTTAAATAAGGTGTGTGCTTGTCTGTTGGTGTGTGTCTGGTGTGTGTTGGGTGTCTCACTGGATCGAATGGAAGTTGTGGGGAAGCTGTCAGGGCAGTTTATAGCTATTCAGTTTAATTGCATTGGTTTCTTAAAGCCAGGGTTGCAGGGTCATTTGACTCTGCTTTGGGAAAATAACTTAAACTGGCAAAAATTCTTCATAATTTATCTTCTGGAAAAGGCGAAGTGCTGCAGTTGGCACAGTGAGTGGTTATTTAGATCTTGGAATATTTCCCCCCACACCAACTGTAGTCTTTGGGAAGCAGAATTAGACCCAGTAGTTAACACTGTCGTGTCCCAGCGATGTGATTTCCGGGAGACTAGCGGTTCGTGGCACTGTGTATGCGTTTGTGTTCTTTGAATGTTGATTTCTTCACAATACTCCCTAAGTGTTTGTGCTAGATTATGGGGTCGCTAAGCAGCATGATTCAAGTTTAAGTATGATGTTCTGGGACCTTAATTGCATCCTGTTTCACACCTTTATAGGCAGCTGGAACGTAAAAGCATTTACATCACTCAGGATATTTCAGGGCAGTGGAGAAATACTGTATGTCTAGTGTGGCTCTGTCTAGGATGAATTTGGCTGAGAGTGACGGAGAACAGAATTGTTCTTAAGGGTTCAGGGCACATTTCAGAATGGGTGCTAGCTTGGAATCTTAATGAAACAGAGTCAGAGTGCAGACAGATGGATTACTTTTTATACCTTAAAAGTGACACCGAGCCAAGAATTCCTGATAGCGGCTCTTCCTTATTTAGAGCTGGACCAGGCAGAAGTTCCCAGCATCTGGGCCCTGGTAAGGGATCTCATGGTTTTCAGGTGGGTTGCAGGCATGTCATGATATTGATGCCCATGGGTCAGAGGCTGCCTCTTTAAGCCCAAGGGCTGTTTACCCAGAGAGCTGTACAGGTATTATCCTTTCCCAGGTGTGCTATCATCTGACAAAGGTTGGCCGTTTTCTCTTTCACTTCTGAACCACAGTCCTGTAGCCCAGCCTTGGGGCGAGCTGTTTGTAGAGGCAAAGTGAGAAGCTAGGTAACGTGGCTAGCAGCCCATTTTTTTATTCTGCAGATATCAAGCAAGTGCCGGCTGCTACACACCGGACATTGTTCTGAGCGCTGGGGTTCCAGAGAGGACAGGGGCAGACTCCGATCTACCATCGAAGGGTGGGACAGGATGTTCTAGATGAGGGTCGGAGCTATCCCTATAAGGTGGATGATTGAGAGGAGGGTGGAGGGCAGGTTCCTGGGGATGCCTGCGGTTAGGGCACAGGAAGTGGGAGGGAGAGTTCTAGAAGGGGTGGCCAGAGGGGTGAGAGAAGAACCAGGAGAGTGCCCTGGCAGAGCAGAGGTGGGTGTGAGTGGGCTTGTTGAAGAGGGATTGGTCAGATGCTGCTGGAAGGATAATGTGAGCCCAGCACTCACAAAGAAGGGTAAAGACCAAGAGAAGCCCTTGGATTTGGACATGGTAAAGTCTGACCCAACAGCAAATAAGGAAGGAAAATCATGGAAGTCGAGGAGTGAGTGAGTGGGGAAGGACTCTGAGTCAGAGACAGTCGCCCACTTTGTAGCTGATACCGTGTGAAAGCCTTGGAGGAGGGTGGCAGCTCAGGCCCTGGCAGGACCAGCCTGTCTCCAGCAGTATCCAGGCGATTCAGCGCGCCCACAGGCCGCTGGGAGACTTCGGGGCAGGGGCAGGCTGCAAGGAGGTGAGCAGCTCTGCTGCTGGACCTGGGCCGCATAGGAGGAGGAATGGTGGGGTTGGGGTGCAGATAGAGCCCTGGACTTGGGGAGTCAGGGAGGAGGGGAAGTGGAGGGAGCCGTGGTGTGAAATGCAGTCTCTGCCGTGCTCTCAGCCCCGCAGCCCCCTGAGGCCTGCAGACGTGCTCGTTACAGGTTACCTGCGTGTTCCTTTCCCTCTCTGCACACCATTACAGTTTCCCCAGTGCCTTCTGGATGTCGTCTTCCATGCCGATGGAGGGAATTAACTCGCTGTCTGATCGCTGCGTTAGGTCTTGGGCTGTTAGGTAGACTCTCCAGCACAGGGACCCTTTGCCATTTTATAACCCATCTTTCTCCCATTCACATCAACTAAGAAGATTTTAATAGTTTTCATTACAAATAAACCATTACATGTGTTTTTAAAAACTACTGCTCTTTATACCCTTCCCGTCCCTCACTGCACCACTCCAGTTAAAAGAGAAAAAAAAGGGTTGAGGCTTGGAGATTAGCCCTTCATTTGAACAAACTTCTTTTCTTTCTTTTTGTATAAATATGAGATGCAGGTGCATGCATAGGTTGTACATCAGGGCTTTTAGGGTACCCATCACCAAAAGAATGCACATTGTACCCATTAAGTAATTTCCTATCATCCACCCCTTCCCTTACCCTCATCCGTCTGCATCTCCATTGCTTATTGTTGAACTCTGTGTTTATATGTACACATTTTTAAGTGCCCACTTATATAGTGAGAACATGCAACATTTGACATTGTGTGGTCTGCCTTGATTCACTAAGATAATATTCTCCAATTCCATCCATGTTGCTGCAGAAGACATGATTTCACTGTTTTTTTGTGGCTGAATACTACTGCATTGTGTATTTATACCACATTTTCTCTATCTGATCATTCATTGGACACTTAGATGGAGTCCACATCTTGCAACTGTGAAGACGAACAAGTTTCTTAACCTTTTTGAATCTCACTTTCTACCTCTCTGAAATGGTTCTTGGGCGGGTCTGTCATGAAGATTAAAAATATCTCAAAAAATGCAAACATGAATGTATGTAAATTCCATCCTAGAACTCTGCCACTCCAAGTGTGGTCTGACAGCACTCAGGAGAATCTGGGGTGCAACCTGCTGAATCAGAGCCTGTGTTTGAACAAGTTCCGCAGGGGATTCAAATGCATGCTAACGTTTGAGAAGCCCTAGTCTGGAAGAGTGCTGGGCTCACATTATTTGGTAGCCTGGACTTTCTCTATGAGAGTCAGAACTGGAGAGAGGGGATAGTGCTGGGTGTTCTGTTTGTGATGAAGGATGGGGGACTGAGCAGGTCTGTAGTAGAGGCAGTGGGGATGGTTTCCTGGCTTTATCCCACCAAGTTTGGCAGTCTAGGAGGGATGACATCGTGTGGTCTGTCCATGGGATGAGGGATCAAGGGAGCTGGTGAGAACATCACAGGAAAGGTTGGCCAAGGAATCCAGGTGGGATTGGCTGGCAAGTGTGGCTTAAAGGCCTGATGCATCTGCAGAAGGTATGAAGGGCTGGAGGACCTGTTGAGGATAAAAAGCAGTTTTGGAGATGCATGGGAGTGGGTGGTCTAGGAAGGCAGGAGGTGGGAGTTAGGAGAGGTGACATTTGAGTTCAAAGTCTTGGAAGTAAATGGCCAAGGGGTGATAGGGTGGGTGACCTGTAGGCAAATGAGCAAAGCACTTCCACAGAGTTTTTGCCCCTTCTGCTATTTTGGCCACTTTGGCTCTACTATCTGCTTGGGCCTGAATAGATCAGGAGACAGGAGCTTGACTTTTTAGAAGCATTAGCCCAGGTGTTGTGGGGAAAAGGCATAACCTGTGACTAAGATATACTGGGTTGGGAAGCAGGTGTGCTGGGGAGGAAGCGCTGTGAAGACTCTTTGCTCTGTAGGAAACCCTGCCTGCCTTTTCTGCAGCATTCACTGTGTGCCAGGCCAGGCACTTCCCATGTGCCAGCTCATTTAGCAGGCTTCATAACCCCGCGAGGTAGCTGCCGTCATCACCCCCATCTGACAGAGGAGGAAACTGAGTCACAGAGAGGTGAAGCACCTTGCTCAAGGTAGCATTGTCAGTGCCAGAGCTGCCAGGATGAAACCCAGATGGTCTGGCTCCAGTCTGGGCTCGTAAGCACAGTGCTCTGTCTTCCTGTGTTAGCTAAATCATTCAGAGTCAAAATATATCTTTGAAAATAAGGGAAGGAATTGATATAATTAGCTAAATGTGACAACATTTGTTTCCTTATCTTTTTTTTTTTTTTTCTGAGACAGAATCTCTTTCTGTAGTCGTGGGTAGAGATGGCATCACAGCTCTCAGCAACCTCAAACTCTTGGGCTCAAGTGATCCTCTTGCCTCAGCCTCCCTAGTAGCTGGGTCTACAGGCTCCCACCACAACACTTGGCTGGTTTTTCTATCTGGCCTCAAACTCCTGAGCTCAGGCAATCTGCCCACCTTGGCCTCCCAGAGTGCTGGGATTTCAGGCGTGAACTGCCGCACCGGCCTTGTTTCCTTGTCTTTTGAAACAAGCGGCTTGGATTCTGTCTTCCCTTGTCCTTCCCCTGGTCTGTTTTGTGACCTTGGACAAGTTTCTGAATAGCTCTTAGCCCCTGCAAAATAAAGGTTGGGCTGGCTGATCCCAGAGGTCTCCCCTTTCAGCTCCAGAACTCAGAGTCCACGCAGACCCCTGCTGTTGGCCATATGGGCCTCTTGATCCAGTCCTGGCTTCCCTGGCTCCTTGCCCATCTTCCGATCACTCCCTGTGATGTCTGCAGCCTGTGCTTATGGTCTCTCACCTGCCTGGCACCAGCTGCGGAGGACTCTAGGAATTATTTACTGTCCTGTCCTTGTATCAGCAACTACTGCCTCATCCCAGCCTCTTTCCTGTGCTGTGAAAGGAGGGATCTTTCCCAGTGCTACTTTAGGGACCAGAGGTGTCCCCGCTACCAGGCTAATGGGGCTTTTAGACAGACACCTGACAAAAGTCACAGAAATGCTAAAACCATTTCTAAAAGACAGACTGTTTCTTATTATTACTGATTTTTGTGTGTGCAAGTTTTGATTGAGGATATTAGCCATGAGTAAGTTGGAACTGAGTAAGCAAACCTTAAACTTCAGAAATGTGACTAGTATTTCCTTCCACATTTAACCTGAAGTCTAGGGAAGAGTGTGGTAGAGGGTTTCATTCCACGGGTAGTCCTTTTCCTAATACCCCCGGATCATAAAGAGCATAGAGACAGACATCTCTGGATGCATCCAAATATTGACACTGCTTTAGATTTTATGCCCTCCCTGAAGGGTAGAAGATTTGAAATTCTGACATTGCCAATCAGCAGACTTAATTGGCTAAAAGAAAACAAAAAAGTGTGTTCCTAGTATTGGGGGATTTTCTTCCTTTTCATTGCTTTGTCTAAAAGGGGAGGGTTTAATGAGGCTGCATAAAAAATACCCCTGATGGAAAGGGTATGTTCTAGAACACCTGCTTCTCATTGGGAGAACTCAGGTTGCTGACCTCAGTCCTCAGTGTCTGGGCTGCTGCCCAGCCCTCCCTGGCTGCTCTGAGGTGCCCATAGCAATGCTGCTAAGTCCAATGATGTTATTGCACTTGCCTTGGGTGCAGATATTTCTAAAGCTTACCAAGAACCCTCTAGGAGAGAATTCTGGGGCGTGCTTGACGTAGCTTGCTATCTTGTGCTATTCCATAGGCGAAGGGGTAGATAGTGTTTTGTAGACGCACTGCCCCTGTGGGGTATACTAAGAGCAGGACATGTTCATGGATTTGATGTCTGCGTGCTTCTTGCTTTGCCTATGTTGCAATCAGGGGGTAAAACAAACCACTTTTGGCACAGCTATTCGTTTTTCCATTTTCTGAAAGCTGGCATATCCAAATATTTTCTTATTTATTAGAAGATGTTATAGTCCATCATCTTTGATTGAGAAATCGTTACAGTAAGTTCCAAGTTAAGTCCATATGTCTTTTCTTTCTCTCTCTCTCTTTTTTTTTTCTTTTTTTGCAGTTTTTGGCCGGGGTGGAGCTTGAACCCACCACCTCCAATATGTGGGGCTGGTGCCCTATTCCTGAGCCACAGGTGCTGCCCCATATGTCTTTTCTAAGGATACGTAGATTTTAGGGGGAAAAAGACTATAGGGCCTAGCCCAGATCCTGGCACAGAGTGGGCAAGTAGTCATATCTGTCGAGGTGAGCACAGCTGTGACCCCTGAGGGAGTAAGCTGTGTCCAGCTCTACCTTGCAATACAGGTGGAATACACTGCCCAGCAGCACATTCCAGCACTGAGTTAGCTCCCACCACAGGCTGGGAGGTAGTTCTGCAGCCAGGATGTGATGTCCTAAGAAAATGCAAATAAGGAGAGTCCTGTTTTCTGTCCACTGTGTTTGTTTAAGGCCTCAGAGTGTGGACACTGAGCACACTTCTTCCTTTTCCTTGTGGTCTTATTTTTTAGCACTTCCGCAGCATTTAGAGAATACTTACCATGTTTCTGACCCTGCCAAGATTACAGCAGACTTAAGAATGAAATCTAAAGTGGAAGAGAACCAGTTACTAACTGAACAGTGGGATGGATTGTAGGTGCTTTTCAAGGGTCTGAGCGAGTGAGTTGTTAGATTGCTTTGCATATGGGCTGTCAGAACTGTAGGGTTGGGAGGCCAGGGGCTGTTATTATGGAAAAACTCCCTGAAGCAGGAAGGGTTGGAGAGTTGAGAGCCAGGAGCAGGAAAGGCACTCGGGTATGAAAATGGCCAGTTCAGTTTCTCAGGTGGGAGTCGCTAAACGCGTGCAGGTGGGTGTCCCATTTAGGGATTAGCTGGCTTAAGCTGGAAAAGTAAGAGAGACCTGGGGGTTGTGGATATTAAACTCTGGGGGTGGGGGGAGCTTGGTGGAGAGGAAGCATGTGAGCAAAGTCACCCTGGAAGGCATTGGCCGCTTTGACAGCGCCCACAGAGCAGCTAAGAGCTGGCGTGTGGCTGGTGAGGTCTGCTGTGGCTTACAGGAAGCCAGCCTGCTAAATTAAGGTGATAAGTCAGACCATAATCTTATTTTTGGTTGTTTCCTATAAGGAAAACAGCTCACAAAACAATTACTGACGTTCCCCTTAGGTAGTTTATCAGAGCATTTCTTCAAAGGACTATCACCTGATAAGGGACGCAGATAAGTTTTAGAGGAAGGATGGGGAATTTTAGCTGGTTTTCTATGGAAACAAGGTTTATGCAATCATGTGGTCTATTCATCAGAGTCCCACTTTCATCACAATTTATTGTACAAACAAATTTCATCCGAAACATCAGTATGAATCCCAGGAAGCTTAGTGTTGTACCTGGCTCATAAAATAACTAGGGAAGGTACTTCTGTTAGCACATCTCTGGAGGGTTGTAGAGGTGGCCAGGTGGTATACACTGCCCAGCAGCACATTGCAGCACTGAGTTAGCTCACACCACAGGCTGGGAGGTAGTTCTGCAGCCAGGATGTGATGTTCTAAGAAAATGCAAATAAGGCGAGTTCTGTTTTCTGTCCACTGTGTTTGTTTAAGGCTTCAGAGTGTGGACACTGGGCACATGTCCACGTTTTGGACTCCTCTTAAAGGCTTCCCAAATAGCCCTTTATGCCCTTAGGAATGGCTAACATCGCCTTTCTTTCTTTCTTTCTTTCTTTTTTTTTTTGAGATAGAGTCTCACTATGTCACCTTTGATAGAATGCATCACCGCTCACAGCAACTTCAAACTTTTGAGCTTAAGCGAGACTCTTGCCTCAGCCTTCCATGTAGCTGGGACTACAGGTGCCCGCCCCAATGTCCAGCTATCTTTTTGTTGTAGTTGTCACTGTTGTTTGGCAGGCCCAGGCCAGTTTTGAACCCTCCAGCCCGGGTGTATGTGGTTGGCACCCTAGCCACTGAGCTACAGGTGCCAATCCCACATTGCCTTTCTTTGGTTTATATATTTGCCTTAAAATTACTTCTAGTTGTTTGAGTCTTTGAATTTCGAGTGAGTCTTGACTTCCCCAGAGGGACGAGGACACCCATCTGCTGCCTGTGTTAAGGCCAGCCTCGTGCAGCTCCCTGCAAGCTTCCACTGAGACGCACTCCCCCAAAGCACAGGGTTCATGATGGTCCGTTTATTAGGATGAATGTTTTGTCCGTCTGACCCCAGGCTGCAAGCCCCTCAGAAGCAGGACCAGGTCTGTTTTTGCCAAGTTCAGTGTGTAGGAACTTGAGTCTTTGTATAATTGAATTAATTTACAGGTTTAGAAAACACCTGTAATATAGATGACATACATATATGCTGTACACATACGAGACACAAATATGTACTATACACATCTATGGTACGCATGTGTGCTATAAATGATACATATAATACCTATGTGAAATAAACTCTACAATTGTGGACCTTAAGTCATAAAGGGAGCAGAAGTTATCTGTGTGTCCTTACTGTCTTTCACGTGTGTGCTTATTATCTGTTTTTGTTTCTAGTTTGGAAAGAATTGCTTGCAACTTCATTTCGAAGAGGTTTTTGTAAGAGAAGGAGAGAATGGAATCCACACATGGAAAAGAAGGGGGACAAAGTCTGCATTCTTCCTCGTGTGGGTTTTCTCAGTTCTTCCCTTGGCAGCTTGTGTGGAAGACAAACGGCTCGTGGGTTCCCACTGTTGTCCCTCCACCCTGTCCTCCCTTTGTGGGGTTGATACGACCTCCCCATCCCCAGTGACATCTGCTCCCTTCCCAGCTTCGTCCTGGTCGTGCACAGTCTAGAGAAGCAGACCTCATCAGTCCTAGGGCCTGCTTCAAGCTCCTTGGGGCTGGGTTTGTTGAAACCACAGGCTGCCTGCGTGTCACCACGGTTCTAGCAAACTGCCTGTGTTGAGCCACGTGTGAAGGAAGGGGCAGGGGTGCTGCTGCCTACGGCACGTGCTGCTTCTCACTGCCTGGTTCACAGTTGTCCACCCCGAGCCAGGCATATTCTGGAGCTTGGGGCCCATAAGGGCCCAGATATAGTCCCTCAGCTCCTGGAGATGCCACTCTAAAAATGGAGGTATGGGGCGGCACCTGTGGCTCAGTGAGTAGGGCGCCGGCCCCATATACCGAGGGTGGTGGGTTCGAACCTGGCCTCGGCCAAACTGCATCAAAAAATAGCCGAGTGTTGTGGTGGGCGCCTGTAGTCCCAGCTACTCGGAAGGCTGAGGCAAGAGAATCGCCTAAGCCCAGGAATTGGAGGTTGCTGTGAGCTGTGACTCCATGGCACTCTTCCGAGGGTGATAAAGTGAGACTCTGTCTCTACAAAAAAAAAAGTGGAGGTATGATGTATACTCAGGAAGAGAAGTGCCATGGAAGAAGCAGTCAAGGATCCTTAGAGACGCCCCCCACCAAAATGTCAGACGTGTACAGAGAAGGGGAGTCATCGGGGCACTTTAGGCAGAGGTGCTTTTGCAGAGAGTGTAAGAAATCAGACCTGTTCGTGTCGTCACCGTGTCTCCTCTCTACCTTTGCATTTTCAAAGGCTTCAGTGCCTCGTCTGCCTTAGGAACCTCTTGTAAGGAGCCGAAGCACCCAGGTAGTTGGCTTTTCCCAGCCCCAGATTGGAGTGGAATACGATTGATGTGGTGCAACTTGGGGCTTGTGATCCTGATGTTGTGTCCCTTCCTGAGGTGTCAGAACTGTTTCAGCTAATGCTGTGTGTCACAGCGGCTCCAGTCACATGCTCTCCACTTCCTGGGATGGGCTTGGCGAAGAGCTTTTTTTCTTTTTTGAGGCAGTCTCACTGTGTCACCCTCAGTAGAGTGCTATGGTGTCATAGTTCACGGCAACCTCAAATCTTGGGCTTAAGTGATCGTCTTGCCTCAGCCTCCTGAGTAGCTGGGACTACAGGTGCCCAGCATAAATGCCAGCTTTTTTTTTCGAGACAGGGGTCTCACTCTGGCTCAGAGCTGGCCTCGAACTCCTGAGCTCAAGTGATCCACCTGCTTCTGGGGCTGCAAATGTGAGCTACCTCGCCTGGCCCCCAAAGAGCTTTTTGAAAGTTCATTGATGATAGGTTGTTTCTGAAACTAACAACATTAAGTAACTCCTCTTAACCCACCTGGTTGATGATCCAAATATCAGTTCTGGCTCTAAAGTTCCAGAAGCTTATTGAGATAGGAGTGACCATTGTCATGGCATCACCTGGCTTGTTGCTGGGTGGGGGCTGTGGTGAGAGGCCCCTCCAGGGTCAGACCAGCAAGGGAGGCAGGTGAGCAGTCAAGCTAGGGGTGATGGAGGTGGTAGGTGAGCTCTTCTGAATACTGCCTGGGCATCAGAAAAGGCTTCAGGAAGCTGGACTCCTTTGAGCTTGTTAAGTCTTGAGGATCAGAAGATTTTTTCTGTCAGAGCATCCGTGGGAAATTTTTTTCAGGCAGAGGGCAAAGCATGGGGGAAAATATACACCCATTTATGAGTGTGTTCATTTGTAATGAAAGAAGAAAGCAGGGGTTTTGCAGCTGTAGTGGGGTTTGAGTTGTAGGTTCTTTAGAGGGAAAGTTGTAAGACTGAAGAGGCTTGTGTGCCACTTGAAGGGGTGTAAGCTTGACAATGTGGGTGAATTTATCTATTTTTTTCTGGTTCTGCCTTCCCTAAAGTGGTCTCATTTTCATTGTTTACTTGATGTTTTAAAAGATCCTCCTCTTGTCGGAGGACTCCTTCCCTCCAGCTTTTCTGCGAGGCTGACATGCTGCTCTATCTTCATCGTCTCTGACATTTGGCTAGGTGTCAGCTCATCAATGTCTTTGATGATGTACTTCTGCACACAGGTGTGCGGTGAAGGATTGCCCAGTGAAGGAACGAAATACAAGCTTGACATAAAGTGTTTTCCTTAGTTGTTTTCTTTTTAGTTCTTTGCAAGCCAAATGGTCACTGCTGAGCCTCATCGAGGAAGCTGGGCAGGGACCCCTCATCACCCACAACATCTGGCTATAAATCTGTAAAGGTCGAGGGCAGGCTTAAGGGTTGCTGGGGAGGAGGGATAAACAAGGCAAAAGAACAGAAAATGGAGTTAGTGGCTGGGCGTAGTGGTTCAGACCTATATTTCCAGCACTCTGGGGGGCCAAGGTGAGTGGCTTGCCTGAGCTCAGGAGTTCGAGACCAGCCTGAGCAAGAGGGAGACCCCATCTCTACTAAACATAGAAAATCTGGCTGAGTGTTGTGGCAGGAGCCTGTGGTCTCAGCTACTCAAGAGGCTGAGGCAAGAGGATCGCTCTGGCCCAAGAGTTTGAGGCTGCTATGAGCTGTGATGCCATAGCACTGAACCCAGAGCAACAAAGTGAGACTGGGTCTCAAAAATAAGAAAAAAAAAAAAAGAAAATGGTTATAGGAATCGGTCAGATAAGGGGAGAGAGGACAAAGTTACCCAAGGTAGAAAGTGGGGGAGAATTCACCAGTTATCTCGGGGGCCCTTCATGCTCATAGACAATCTTAAGCCCAGTATGAATCCCCTGTTCTCTTAAACTGGAGGCTGAGAGGAGGACCAGGTGTTCACACAGAACTTGGCAGACGATGTTGGCCAGTGTGAACATGGAGAGGATTAAAAATGACTGAGTAGTGAGGGATGCTGGGCAGTGCTTGGGCCTCTAGCAGCTGTTAATTTTATAGAATGCTCTAAAATAATCCTTGCGGATAGATCTTGCCTCAGCCTTTTCTATCTCTGGTCTTTGGATGGAGAATTGTTTAAATCATTTCATGTTCATGGATTTTTTTCTTTGTTACTCATTAGGACAGATTGCCTCTAAGGGTTTTTGCATCTTTTTTTTTTTTTTAATTGTTTGGTCTCATAACTTCTCAGAACCTCAGTTTCCTTATTTAATCTTCTCAAGCTTAAGTCTTAAATCATGTGATTGCGGTTTGCAAGCTATAAAGCAATTCTATAAATGAAAGGTGGTTTTTGACAATTACAGAGTCCTTAAAGGCAAAGCTGTCCATTCAGTACTTGGTTTACTAAGTGAGTGAGGGTTCCATCAGGGAAGCAGGGCCACTCTAAAGATTATGGAATAGGCATTTATGAGAGGAACTATACTTTACAGAGTTATGGAAGGAATTGGGGGAGTGAAGATCTGGAGAGTTGGAGGTTTAGGAAGGAGTCACTGGTCACCATCCTGAAGCACTGGCAGGGTGGACAATTTTTTTTCTTTTTTTTTGAGACAGAGTTTCAAGCTGTTGCACTTGGTAGAGTGCAGTGATATCATAGCTCACCAAGTCTTGGGCTCAAGCAATCCTCTTGCCTCAAGTTTTCTATTTTTAGTAGAGATGGGGTCTCATATTTGCTCAGGCTGGTCTGAGCTCAAGCAATCCTCCTGCCTCGGCCTCCCCTAGTGGTAGGATTACAGGCATGAGCACTGCGCCTGGCCTGTGGTGAGCAGCCTCTCCAGGGTTGCAGGCCAGCGAGGGAGGCGGATGAGCAGTCAAGCTGGGGGTGATGTGGAAGCTCACATAGGAAGCTGGAAGCCAGGCAATGTGGGCTGGGTCAGGGGTCTTTGCTCTGAGATTGCAGCCAAGTGTCTGTGGCTCCATAAGAGTGGCATTCGGGAAGAAAACGGGAGCAGAAAGAGCAAGCCCACTAGCACCTGTACCCCTCTCATCGCCTTTGACCACAAGGACCCCCAGAGGGAGTGCAGTGGCTTCTGGTCTACTTCCACCTCCCACACCTCACATGAAATTCTCTTTTGCACACCTCCAACATGGGGCTACTCAGAGGAGAGGACGCCGGGGAATGTGGTTCCGGCTTGGCCAAGGTGACACAGAACAAAACCGTTTCATAACGTGACGTTGAAGAGTCAGCTTGGTTCTGGCCTCCCAGGATCCCAAAGGCCACAGAACTAGAAGCATTGCCGTGCTTTCATGACCCCGCGCTGGGCTGGCGAGAGGGAGTGCAGTTAGTTAATGAGCCCGTCTTTCCGAAGCGACTGGCGGTTTTGTTTCTCTGTTGTTGGTGGCGTGGAGTCTCTTCCTGCTGTCCATGCCATTCTCGTCTGTGATGCCGGAGGTGCTGGTGTCTGGGCATCAAAAGGTGGAAAAGTTGCGTCGGCTGTGAGGAGCCCATCGGTTGGGATGGTGAGCACAGGCTCCCGTCTCTCCGCTCCTTTCTAATTTTCTTTGGAAAGCCAGAAAATTTGCAGATATAAATCACTCCAGATACCACCCGAGCCTGAAACTGTCGTGTGAATGTGAAGTGAGAACAAGGTTTAAGTCTCGGACCACCCTCCCTCACCCCTTCAGCCTCTTAGTCACCCTTCCTGGCATTTCTGTAGCCTGGCATAGACTTGCAAGGGTGATCTCAGCCCCTGGGATTAAGGGCAGATTGTGAGACTTAAGGGCCACACCTGGCCTTGTTATCACTCACAATTCTTTCACCTTTTCTTTTTTTTTTTTTTTTTGAGACAGAATCTCACTTTGTTGCCCTCAGTAGAGTGCTATGGCGTTGTAGCTCACAGCAACCTCAAACTCTTGGGCTCAAGCGATTCTCTTGTCTCAGTCCCCAGAGTAGCTGGGACTACAAGAGCCCACCACAACACCTGGCTATTTTTAGAGGCAGAGTCTCACACTTGCTCCGGCTGGTCTCGAACCTGTGAGCTCAGGCAACCCATCCGCCTCGGCCTCCCAGAGTGCTGGGATTATAGACGTGACAAACCTTTTCATCATTAGCATCTGAACCTCTTTTAGTACCTTACTGAGGCAACAGAGACATAGCAAAGGTTCCTCCAACTTTTTGCCTCAGAACTTTTCTGTATTCGAATGCATCCTTTTCTTCTTCTAACCTGAAAAAAGTGAGGGCTGTACCCCTGGCTCTCTTTGCCTCTTCGTGCTGCTTCTCCTCTGTCACCCCGTGCAGCCTGTGGCTTTGTACACCGTCTGTGTGCAGGTGACTCCAGCTTGGACGCCCCGCTGGTTCCAGACTTATTTATCCAGCAGCCTACTCCTTCGCGTCTCCACTTGGTGTCCAACAGGGACCTCAGACTTCCAGTGGCCGGAAGAGGACTCTGGCTTTGCCCACCGCAAATTTGCTTGTCTATGTGCTTCCTGTTTCAACAAGAATGCAAGGGGGCCGCGCCTATGGCCCAAAGGAGTAGGGCGCCGGCCCCATAAGCCCGAGGTAGCAGGCAAAAAAAAAAAAAAAAAAGAATGCAAGGCCCCTGGTCCCTCCCTGGCCCTTCTTCATTGTAACCCAGTCATACTGATCTCTTTTCTTTTTTGCAGTTTTTGGCCGGGGCTGGGTTTGAACCACCACCTTTGGCATATGGGGCCAGTGCCGTCCTTGGAGCCACAGGTGCGCCCCTGATCTCTTTTCTGTCACTTGGATGCCCTAACTTGCTCATCGTCGTGTCTTTCTCTTTGCTGCTCTGTCTGTCGCAGTCCTGCCCCAGGACACAGCCCCTCTCCCTCTTTCCCTTTAATCTAACCTCTCAGGCCTTTCCCGACCATGCCTCACCCTCGGTCCTTCCCCCGACAGGACAGCAGGTACCAGTTTACTTCCTCACTCCCTCCTTACCAGGACGCGGGCTGCTGGCAGGCAGGGCCTCTTGGCTGTGTGTCCCCGTGCCTGGAAGAGGTGGTGGCGGCTGCTGGCTGGCTTGTGCCCCGTCTCTTCCCTGCTTCGGTGCATTTCTTGTGGCTGTGCCCTTTCTCCCCATCGTTCTCTCTCCCCTGGCTCTTACTCTCCAAATCCTGCACCCGTCACTGAAAGCGCACTTCTGTGCAGCCTGCCGATGATTACTTAGTAGCCAGTCATTTGTCTTTCCTCGGTACCATCTTCCTTGACTTGTCTGCATGTTTGGCACTGTTGTTATTTTCCCCAGACAGAGACATATATACTAGGAGTGTGTTGTAGGTACTGTGCAGGGCGCAGACATGGCGGGACACAGCTCCTGCCTTAACTCCCGAGCGTGCAGGCTACCTGGGGCAAGTGGATGGGCGTGTCCATGAGTAAAGTCAGTGTCATTCTCGGCCCTTTCTTCTTGAAATTCTTTTTTTTGGAGTGGTGGGAGGCTCTTCTAGTAGAGACCAGAAAACCTGCTAGACAAATTCTAGAAGAGCTGTAACACTTCTTCCTGAAACTCTTGCATCTCTTGACTGCTAGGACATGAGCCTTTCCTGGTTTTCTTCCTAACGGGCTGCTGTTCCTTTGCGGACTCGTCCTTGTGCTCGTGTCTTAAACGTGGGAGCTCACTGGTTGTGTCCCTTGCGCTCACCTCCGTCTCTTGGTGGCCTCATGGGTTCCCACACCTTCACTGCGGGCAGCTCTCCTCTCCGCCCCCTCCCTGCGTGCCTGGGACTTCACATTCATGTCAGGCTGGAGTATCCAGTTCCAGGTGGCTGTTTCGACATGGCAGAAGTCTATTTTCTCCAGTGTGTTCCTTTAGAAGGCAGTTTCACCAGCCGTTAGCTTCCCCTGGGCCTCCCTCTGCCCTCACAGGTCAGCCAGTGGACCCTCTTCTGGCGCGGCTCTAGCACCTGCCTTTCCTTCCCACACTGCCCTTGCTTGGCATCTGCTAGCGGGCTCCTGAATCATCTCTGGGCCTCCATGCCACCACTCCAGTCTGCCCCCGATGCACCTATCTTCGCCCCTCACCGCACGTCCCCACGTGTTCCCTTGCAGGTCTTGATGTTACTCCCACATCTCTGGTCACTGTTCAACCTGCCCCACACTCAGCCATCTTTCAGAAGCCCAATACTGACACTGCCTGAAGCTTTTCACTAATCCCTTTGGGTAGAAATGCCCTCACTCTCTTTTGGACTCTGTGGCACTTGTTCCTATCTCTCTCTGGCTAATTATACCCTCCCTTACATATTGAGCAACCTTAATGTGGCAATCCAAAATCTGAAATGCCCCCAAATCCACATTTTTTTTTTTTGAAACAGAGTCGTACTCTGTTGCCCTGGGTAGAGTGCCCCGGCATCATCATAGCTCACAGCAACCTCACAGTTTGAAGTTGGGCACACTGATCTTCTTGGCTTAGGCTCCTGAGTAGCTGGGACTACAGGTGCTCTCCACAACATACAGCTAATTTTTCTATTTTTAGTAGAGATAAGGTCTTACTCTTGCTCTGGCTGGTCTCAAACTCCTGAGCTCAAGCAGTCTTCCTGCCTTGGGCTCCCAGAGTTGTAGGGTTATAGCAGTGAGCCACTGCACCTGGCCAATCCAAAACTTATTTGAGTGCTGACATGATGCTCAAAGGAAATGCTCAAAGGAAATTGGAACATTTCAGAGTTAGGATTTTTTGGATTTGGAATGCTCAGCCAGTAAAATGCAAATATTCCACAATCCAAAATCTGAAACATTTCTGGTCCCAAGTATTTCAGACAAGGACCACTCAACCCCTGTATAGAAGTTTTCGTGTACACCTTGTGACTCTTAGCATGTCGTAAATGCCTTAAAGGAAGACCCTTTAGTCTCACTTGTCACCTAGTGCAGGAGCTTCTTGCTCAATAGTTGTTTGTTGAATGAGTGATGTCATGTTTGTCTAGCGTATCTCACTGAGATTTTAGCTGAACTTTTTCTTTTTTTAATGACTATATATGCTACTAGCAGCACCTTAAGAGCTTCTGGATGGTGTTTTGGAATTCTGCCATCTGTGACTTCATTGCACATGCTCTGCTGCCTGTAACTTGTTCAGTGTACACTGTTGCATTTTCATCACTCAGGGGCTGCCTAGATGCAGGTTGGCCTGATGCCTTCCTGGCAGACTTGAGAAGACAAAGGTCTTCATTTGTTGAGTCAGATACTCCAATGCTACGAGGTTTTACAAGTTCGTCTTCCTATACGTTCACTTCTGGCTTATGTGTGGACTGGGAGCTCCATAGGGAAACCCATAGGCCCCTAGTCTCTCTTAAAGGCCTTGTAAGGACCCAGAGAGTGGGATTTAAGCATCTATTTACAAGGCAAACTGAAATACCTTAAGCTCTTTAGTTTCAGTATTTCAGCTTTACCCGTACCTCTGGATTCGATAACTGCTGATGCTTATCTTACAAATGGTTCAGATTGGAAAGTCAGATAGTTTGCTTCCAGGCAACTCAGTGAAATGATAACATTTGAGCAATAATAGAGACAATTGCAAGAGTTCTTTGCAGCTATGCTCTACTTTGCACGTCTTGGTTGAGAAGAATGTTAATGATAAACTGGGAAATAAAATCTGTTTCCTATGGATATCAGGAAGAGTTGGGAAGGGTAGATAAATGACATTTGCTGGCTCGTCTCTTTAGTGATTCCTCACAGTTGCCAAGCACACTTGCAGAAATAAACATTGTGTAATTGTTTACCTTGAAAAACTTGCCTGACTTTTTCTGCCTATCCCTATCTACTCCTCATGATAAGAGAAAATTTGAAGGCATTTGATTAGTTTCTTGAGTATTCCAAGGGAAATGGCAATCTGGAAATAATTAATTCTTAGTTGTTAATTACATACTGCTGAGAAGTCAGAGCAGAGGCCTTCCAAAAGTCTCCCCATGCGATTTTGGAATAAAATCCTCTTTACCTTTTTTGAGTCTGAATACAAGGTATCTATGATGTTAGAGTTGGCATCACTTAATGACTGTGGCATATCAGGAAAAAAAAACTTAAGAAATTGGAAATTATTTTTAACAATCCCATTTCTCCATTTTTCCTATCTATCTACTTCATATTGAGAATATGTAATATTTCTTCTCCCAGATACCCATTTCCATGTTATTTTGCTGCCTCTCTGGTTCACATTGCTCTTGGAGAATTTGAAATATTTTATGTGGAATTTTATGCTATTTCTTCTTCCTATTTAGATAGAAGACAATAAATATAAACAGAAGGGGATAACATATAATTCATTTAAAGGGGAACCAACCTGGTCCATCTTTGGCATGATGGTACAGCGCATTGGCCAGATAAACCTAGGTTTGAGTCCCTCCAAAGCTCTTACGGAACTTTAGCAGGTTATTCAGGGAAAGTTCAGGTTTCTGAGACTTATCTAGGTGGGTCTAATCTAACCAGGGCATTGCTACATGATGCGAGCTACTTGTAATTGTGATGACTAATGAGTTAGCGTAGAAGCCTGCTGCACAAAGGTTATGTGTATTAAGGTGCCCTTATTTTGTCTTGATTATCAAAGGTGCTCTGAGCCTGTGGTAACTGGTCTGAGAAATCAATATGTTTTTTGTTTTCTGGGAAAAGAATGTACTATGGTCCATCAACAGGTATTTTTTTTTCTGGCACTAAATTTTAATGGAAGCTTATCATGTAGGTTTTTGTGTCATTGAACAAATACTGGTGTCCTCAATAGTACTTTTAAGGTTGAAAAAGTTCTCTGTTTGAAGTTTTCTTATATTGACCCTTGAAAACAAATGAAGTCGTAATTATGAATTGTCACTTAGTAAAGACATTTTTGGGGAAGTTAACTAATGCAGTTCAAATGTGGAAGAGTATGTGATTCTTGATTTGAAACACTGATAGAAATTAGAAAATTTTCACTCAGTTATCAACTGTTACAAAAGGTTTTGACAAAAATTGGCAACATATGGCTCTGTATTCTTTTTAATTTGAAAAGAGCCATATGCTTTATTTTCTGCAAGTTTTATTTATTTTTAAATATCATTAGCTGTTATTTAACAATATTAAAAGGAAATCTGTGCTAAATACCAGATTGCTGGTGGCAAGCTGAAATTTTGTTACCAAAATTTAAAATCTTGATTTGCATGGACGGGAGGACAGCTCCATTCTGCTTGCAAGACGCTGCTCGGGTTGGTACCTTTTCAGATTAGAATTTGATCTTTCCAGCATCTGTTCATATCTGCTTTACTTCTCCCAGCGGCACTATAACAGAGCTGATATTGAAGGTACTTTTGCAGGTTGAGTGGAACACGGAGGAAGGAGTACCTAAGTGATCCCTTGGGAGACGGGGAAGGCTTCGCAGTGGAGGTGGTGCTACAGCTGCCTCTTGTAAGGAGATGAAGAGATTGCTGGGATGGTATTCCTGGTGAAGGAGGCACAGAAGCAGAGGCTGTGGAGCACAAGAGAGCATGACATTTTCAGAAAGTGAAGGGTGGTTTGCTTTATTTGATATATGCATTAGAAGATGGGAGAATGGCAGGAGATGAAGCTGTAGAGGTAGCCATGAGTAAGATCATGAATGGCTGTGTATGTCTTTTATTTATTCTTCCATTTAACAAATATTTATTGAAGGGCTGCAACGTACTAGGCTGTGCTCTAGGCACTGGCACTTAGCAGTGAACAAACCAGAAGCTTACATTCTAGTGGGAAGAGATAGACAGTAAGTCATAGTAAAAATATATAAGCTCACATTACATAGATTCATGAGTGATAATTGATGAAAATTTGGCAGAAGCAAGAATGGAGGGGATGCCACTTTAGGGTGGTTGGCAAAGGCCTCATTAAGAAGGTCATGTTGCTGTAAAGATCTGAAGCTGGTGAAAGAGCCAGTAGGGTGAATATCTGAGAGTGTTATGGGCTGAGGGGATGTGCAAAGGCCCTAAGGTTGCAGGGGGTAGAACCTTGGGAGGAAAGCATGGCTGGAGTATACCGGAGGGAGAACAGCAGATGTGAGGTCCAAGAAACAAAGAGGGTCGGATCCTGTGAGGTCTTGATGGCCTCTGTAAGGATTTGGGCTTTAATCTACATGAGATGAGAAGTGATTAGAGAGTATTAAGCAGAGTAGGATATAATGAAACTTAATTTTTTAAGAGATTCTTTTGAGGACGGGCGTGGTAGCTCATGCCTATAATCTTAACACTCTAGGAGACCGAGGTGGGTGGATTGCCTGAACTCATGGGTTGGAGACCAGCCTGAGCAAGAGCGAGACTCCATCTCTATAATAGCCAAGCATTATGGCAGGTGCTTATAGTCCCAGCTACTTGGGAGATTGAGGCAAGAGAATCTCTTGAGCCCAAGAGTTTGAGGTTGCTGTGAGCTATGATGCCATGACATTCTATCGTGGGTGAAAGTGAGGTTCTGTCTCAAAAATAAAGGGGGGGATTCTTTTGCCTTTCTGAGAATAGAGGATAAGAATGGAAGCCAGGAGATCATTTAGGGCCTTTGCAATAATGCAGGTGAGAGGGATAGTGGCTTGAACCAGGGTGATGGATGGGGATAGCGGGAGGGTAGATTTTATTCAAAAGCCGAATAAAGAGCCATTAAACACTTTTGATGAGTGAAGTGACATTGGGTTTTGTGTTAAAAAAATGATTTTAATAGCCATGTGGAAGAAAGGTTGTAGAGTTGAGACAAAGAGCTGCATCCATTTCCAAAGCTCCCATTGCTAAGGATAAAGACAGAGGCCCTACAACAGATACAGCCTTGTTGTCAACACTGGCTACCTTCTTGGCCAGAGAAAGGAATTGAAAACCTTTACACATTAGGTAATTCCTTTGGAAGCCTTGCCAGGGAAGCAAGGTGGATGATTACGATCAAGTTTATTCTAGAGGCAGCCTGCCCAGCAGAAAACCATAGACCCTCACCCCCAGCCAGCCCTGCCGAATGCTGTAAGTGTAATAGCTCCTTTAATCCTTACCACAGCCCTCGGCGCGTGGTTACCTTGGCCTCCGTTTCATAATGAGGAAACTTGGGTGCAAGGAGGTAAGGCACTAACCTGTGTTGCCCCTGGGGGGTTCTCCACACAATGCAGAAAGTTCTGAAAGTTTTCAGTGATTTGGAATTATCTCATTATCTCGAAAACTAAATGTAAAAAAGTGATCACCTAATTTCTTTGTTAACTTGTGGTGGTGATGGCTTCAGAGACTTGGTCCGTGCTGGGTAGTTGTATATTATTCCAATGCTCTTTTAGTTTCCAGTGACAGAAATTAGCTTAAGAAACATAAGTAGGGGGTAAGTGGAATTTTAAGAAATTGAAATGTCCGGGCTGAGGGATTTGTCTGGAGCACATGCACGTAGGGGTGGCGTGGGAGGCATGGCTGGATGGAATCACAGGGGCACACTCTCTCTCACTGGGGCATGGCTGGATAGAATCACAGGGGCACACTCTCTCTCACCAGGCATGGCTGGATGGAATCACAGGGGCACACTCTCTCTCACCGGGGCATGGCTGGATGGAATCACAGGGGCGTACTCTCTCTCACCTCTGGTCCAGGTGTTGGTCTGGGTCTTCTGTGGAGTGACTTCCTCATAAGGTTAAGAGGACTGCCCACGCTCAGCATCATTGTACCTTATCTTTGTTAATACCTTGATTCCACTGAAAGCAAAAGTGTCTTTCCATAAAAGAGCCAGGAGAATTCGGATTTACCTGGTTTTACTCCCAACACCCATCTCCAGAAGTGAACTAGCACATCAGCCCCATCTGGGGGGCCGTTAAGGAAAGCTGGCCAGCCACCATGGTCTATGGCCTGTTAGCCAGAAGTAGTAGGTTTGAGGTCACAGTTGTCACCCTGTGGCATGATTTGCCTTAGAAGGAAAAGTGGCACCTTCCAGCACTATTCCTCAACGTTTAGGGTTGGTGCTACCAGTCTCTGTGGGCAGATATGTGACCCATGGTTTTTCTGTTACTAGTACCAATAACTTTGTTTTATTTTTAGGGAGAGTGATATAGTTTAAGGATCAGCAGCTTGTTTTTAAACTGGAATGTTGTCTGGACCTATCCCCAGATGGGCTGGGAGGGAGGGGCAGCCTGCCCAGGGGGCCACACTGTTCCCCATCACAGCTTCTCTTTCATGGAGACATCCTTCTTCCTGTCCAAAGTAAGTGACAATAGGTAGAGAAGATAAGAGATAGCATTGTAACAGTGTCTCTTAACTTTTCTGTTCTATTCCTGACCCAAATTAAGGTATATAATCCGGTGTAAACATACTGTTATTTACCTAACAAAATACAATGAGACAGTGTTACTAGGGGTAACCCTTACCAAATGCAGTGCCCTCATAATGTTTTCTGTCTGTTTAATTTCATTTTAAAAAGGACACACGCCAGTCATACATATTATACATGCATTGCACAAAATGTGAAAGGTTGGGCGGCACCCATGGCTCATCGAGTAGGGCACTGGCCCCATATATCGAAGGTGACGGGTTCAAACTCAGCCTTGGCCGAACTGCAAAACAGAAAAATAGCCAGGTGTTGTGGCAGGTGCCTGTAGTCCCACAGCTACTCGGGAGGCTGAGGCAAGAGAATTGCCTAAGCCCAGGAGTTGGAGGTTGCTGTGAGCTGTGTGACGCCAGGGCACTCTACCGAGGGTGACAAAGTGAGACTCTGTCTCTACAAAAAAAAAAAAAAAATTGTGAAACTTTGTTGACCCAGGGATTGAAAAACATGAGTGAAACTGGTAAAAACCAAGCAGCAGTGGGGTGTTCCTTTGCTGGCACTGCCACAGCAGAGCACCACACAGTGGGCGGCTGCAACGGCAGAAGTTTCTTCTCTTGGGATTCGGGAGGCTGCAAGTTCAAGATGAAGGTGTCAGCAGAGTCTGTTCCTTTAACTGCTGAGAGAAAGACCGTGGTCCGTGCCCACTGCCTTGTTCCTGGTCACGTGCGGCAGTTTTTGGCATTCCCTGACTTGTAGGCAGATCCCCTCCATTTCCGCCTTTCTCTTCATGGTGCTCCCCCTGTGTGCGTGTCTGCGTCCACACTGCCCCTTTCTGAGGGCCCCACAAGGGGCTCCTGTTCCAGTGTCACCTCATCACAGCTAACTATAACAACCCTATTCCTGAGTCAGGTCACACTCTGAGGTCCTGGGGGCCAGGACTTCAACATATGAATTTGGGCGGCAGACACAGTCCAACCCATAACACATGATAAAAACACAAAATTGAAAATAAAGAATAGCAGTCTCCATTTTATGGAGCCCTTACTTTCTGGCAGACTGTCCCTGGGCATTTTATGTCAGTAAGTCTCTGAAGCCTTTTTGCCCTGTTTCATAGTCGAAGAGGCCATAGCTCAGGGAGGTCTCCGCTCCCCAATCGCAGAGCCCATGCTTCGGTGTGCCTTAGTGCTGTACAGGTCATAAAGCATCGAGAAGGAGACATGCACATTTATTGGGTCCAAATTGAAATCTAAACACAGGTAGAATAAAGATGCTACGAGACTGTGTTGAACTTCATGGCAACGATGAATCTGAGAGGATTCGTCAGTGCCAATGCCTGAGGGTCCTACCCGAGAGGCCTGTGAGTTATGTCACGGGGGAAGGGAACGTCAGGGAACTCAGCGTGTCTGCTGGACCCATCCCCTGCAGCAAGCCACTGTGTTCCTAATAATGCCCAACAACCAGCCAGACACCCTCCCTGTGTACTTCCCAACCCCATTCTGAATTTAGATCAGGGTAAGGAGTAGAAAGAAGGAAATGAGCCAGAAAATAGAAAATTAATACTTGATAGAATCATCATATTTTAAAAATAATTTATAGGCAATGTCAGATAACAGGAGTTAAATCATTTTATCAGCAGGCTGCTCTAGGATTTAAAAATTGGCATCCGTCACTGTAAATCAGGTCTCAGGAGCCCCAGGGAATGGTCTCTGGAGATGAAGGTTGTTACAGGGTGGGCAGAAATGTAAATACTTGATTAGCCGTGCCCTTTTCTCTCACCCAAAACCACATTACTTTGAGTAGTGATGGTATGTTGCATAGTAATGGGAAGGAAGAGGCTGTTCGGGTTGATGGTTAGCCTACTTTTAATACCGATCTTCCTCCCTGTTGGTCCTGGGAAACTGGCTGCGTGAGAGGTACTTGTTTTAGGGTTGTATTTCCAGCGTATGAGTTAAGGGATGGGCTTAACCTCCTTCTACACAGACACCTTTTTCCCAGCAGTTTGCATGTCACATCTCCGCCGTGTGCCTGGAGCAGGAGCGTCCACAGGTTTGCCACGTTAACACTGGGAAGACAGTGAGTGACCAAAGACCTGTGCTTCTTGTCATTGCAGCTCTGTGTCGAGGACGCGTGGTGAGAGTTCCAACGGGGACCCTGGTCCGGGTGGTGGGCACCGAGCTGGCCATACCCTGCAATGTCAGTGACTACGATGGCCCCAGTGAGCAAAACTTTGATTGGAGCTTCTCATCTTCGGGGAGCAGCTTTGTGGAGCTCGCGAGCACCTGGGAGGTGGGGTTCCCAGCACAGCTGTACCGGGAGCGGCTGCACAGGGGCGACATCCTGCTAAGGCGAACCGCCAATGACGCCGTGGAGCTCCTCATAAAGAACGTCCAGCCCTCAGACCAAGGCTACTACAAATGCTCAACCCCCAGCACGGATGCCACCGTCCAGGGCAACTACGAGGACACCGTGCAGGTTAAAGGTACGATCTGCACGTGGCAAAGTCGTGCCGGGGGAGGCCTTCCTCTACCACCTGGTGGTGGGTGACCGTGTCAAGAGGCTAAATCCTCTGGAGCTTTGCTTTCCCCTCTGTCCAGTGGAGTAGCAGTGTCTTACCTGATTAAAGGCAGAGGATGGGCCAGGTGATGTCTGAGGCCCTTTCTCTTCACTCCACTGTGGTTTCGAACGATCCCATGAGTGAGTTGGAGACAGCATGGTATAGTGGGGAGCCCTGCTCTGGAGCCAGGGTGCCTGTGCCCAGTTAGTTCACTTGCTGCCTCTACCACTGTTCAGCTGTAGAACTACCAGAGCTAGACAAGGGGATACAACAGCCATGTCCATTAAGTCGTATTAAAACATTAAAACATCAAATCTGCCTTTCTATTACCTCTTCCTTAGTCCTATAGAAAATCCTAAACACACAGGGTGGCCATAAAGTCTGGGTGCAGTTTATTTTGTGTGTAGTTGCACCTGGACCTTATGGCCACCCTGTAAGTTTTAGAAAAAAGTCCCACAAATCATTCTCACCTTGGAACTAAATAATGCAACATGTCGTACCTCTAGATACCCTTGTCTCCCCTGGAGTCTCCTCTTGGTGGGAGGGAGGATGAAGGAGAATGCCCCCCAGCACCTTTCTGTTTCTTCTCCAATCTTTGGAAGGTAAGAGAAGCAAGAGGATGTTCTTTTCAGGTCAGGAAGGCAGACGGATGACCATGAGAGAGACTGACTCCCGCCCAGGTGGAGCCTCTGGCAGGTGCATGGTGGTTCAGAGTCTGGCCTGCAGCTTCATGGGTCTTTTTTCTTTTTCTTTTTTTTTTTTTTTTTGAGACAGAGTCTCACTTTGTCGTCCCCAGTAGACTGCCATGGCCTCATAGCTCACAGCAACCTCAAACTCGTGGGCTCAAGCAATTCTCATGTCTCAGCCTCCCAAGTAGCTAGGCTGCAGGCGTCCACCACAACATCCAGCTGTCTTTAGAGACGAGGTCTCGCTCTAGCTTAGGCTGGTCTTAAAACTTGTGAGCTCAGGCAACCCACCCACCTCGGCCTCCCAAAGTGTTGGGATTACAGCTGTGAGCCACCATGCCCAGCTGCTTCATGGGTCTGAAAGCTGTTCATCTGTGTGCTGAGAAAGGAACTGGCCTTGACAAATGAGTCACGTTAGCCAGATTCACAGACTGGTGTATATACGGGAAGATCATTACATTCAATTGGCGGTAGGGATGAGTCTTTGGGATGCATTCTTCTAAAGATGTAGCATTTTTTAATGTTATCTGGAATAGTCCCTTTTCAAAGACACCAGATTAGTTTCTGAAGAGTAGTATTTTGGGATTCTCTTGTCAAGCTTATAAACAAGCCTGATACATGTTCCCTGCTCTTGGTAGAGCCTCCTCTGGTTACCAGAGTACCAATACCCATTGCTTTTTATTTCTTTTCCTAAACAGCACTCACCGATACTTACTTGATCTCTGGCTCTGTTTTTTTAGACTCTGTAGAAATGCTGGCCTACCGGCAGGCTAGAAAAATAAATAACTGAGGTCTCAGCTTTTCTTGGTCTATTCCTCTCGTGTGGCCAAACTGCGCTCACCCTATCCTTCTTGGACATTCCTGACCTAAGGAAAACATCCTCTGGCATCTCTTACTTTCCAAAGATTGGAGAGAAGCTCCTGCTATCCTTTCTCCCCTTTTGGATCATAGAGTTTTAACTTTACTGGTCACCTTATCTTCAGAGTCTGCAGGCTCCGACTCTAGCCCTGTATCCCAACCAATGGTACCCAATTATCTTATGACTGCTGAGTGCCAGGAGCATTCCTGGGAACTTGCCCTCTTTAATTCACATGTCAACGGTAGGAGGCAGGTCCATTTGGCATCCCTCTTTTAGGAAACTGAGGCACAGAGGGCTAAAATACAGTGCCTAAGGGTGTCAGAAGCACATCCCCAGTGCAACTCCCAAAGGCAGCTTTCACCACCCAGTTCTAAAAGGGCTGCTCCCTCCTTTTCAAATTAGAAAGTCAACTGAGGGCTCGGCGCCTGTGGCTAAACGGGCTAAGGTGCCAGCCATGTACACCTGAGCTGGCGGGTTCGAATCCAGCCTGGGGCCGCCGAACAACAATAACGACTGCAACCAAAAAATGGCTGGGCGTTGTGGCGGGCGCCTGTAGTCCCAGCTACTTGGGAGGCAGAGGCAGGAGACTGGCTTGAGCCCAGGAATTGGAGGTTGCTGTGAGCTGTGATGCCACGGCTCTCTATCCAGGGTGACAGCTTGAGGCTCTGTCTCAAAAAAAAAAAAAAAAAAAAAAAAAGAAAGTCAAGAGATTTCTGATGAATGAAAATGGAAAAAACGTGCCCTGGGAGGTGGCTCACACCTGTAATCCTAGCACTCCAGGAGGCCGAGGTGGGTGGGTTGCCTGAGCTCAGGAGTTTAAGACCAGCCTGAGCAAGAGCGAGATCTCGTCTCTAAATATAGCCAGGCCTTGTGACAGACGCCTGTAGTCCCAGTTACATGGGAGGCAAGAGGATCCGTTGAGCCCAAGAGTTTGAGGTTGCTGTGAGCTATGAGGAGATAGCACTCTATGCAGGGCCACAAAGTGTGACTCTGTCTTCCCCCTACCACCACCCGCCTGCCCCGGAAGAAAAGAAAAGACAAAAGAAAAAATGGAAAAAAACGTGCCCATGTGGGCCTTAGAACAAGAGAAGGCGCTGCCGAGGGGGTCCGCGTGGCCCGGAGTACTAACGCGCTGCCCTCTGTCCCCGCAGTGCTGGCCGACGCCCTGCACGTGGGTCCCAGCGCGCAGCCCCCACCCAGCCTGAGCCTGCGGGAGGGGGAGCCGTTCGAGCTGCGCTGCCACGCCGCCTCCGCGTCGCCGTCGCACACGCACCTGGCCCTGCAGTGGGAGCTGCACCGCGGCCCTGCGCGCCGCAGCGTCCTCACCCTGACGCACGAGGGCAGGTTCCACCCGGGCCCCGGCTACGAGCAGCGCTACCAGGGCGGGGACGTGCGCCTGGACACCGTGGGGGGCGACGCCTACCGCCTCTCCGTGTCCCGGGCCCTGTCCGCCGACCAGGGCTCCTACAGATGCATCGTCAGCGAGTGGATCGCGGAGCAGGGCAACTGGCAAGAAATCCAAGAAAAGGCCGTGGAGGTCGCCACCCTGGTGATCCAGCCGACAGGTGAGCTTCTGGAAATGATGTCACACTCTGTTACTTGGCCACCACTCTTGTGGTGTCAAGAACTGAGCCAGGTTGCTCCAGCCCCTTCTGTCAGGAACTATTTCTGCTTCCTGTGTAGGGCCTGGCCTGTGGGGTGAAGGAGTGGGTGGCCGTGATAGTTTGGGGGGGGCGTGTTTGCTCTGTCCGCTTTTCATCTGAGTTGGTGTCCCTGGGAAGCGCACGCATCGCCTTACACTCAGACATTCTTTCACCCAGAGACTAAGTGAGCAGTTTCAGCCAGAAGGAGGTCAGGCCTGGGGGTCAAAGGGGCTTGTTCAGCTTTATCTTGCTTGCTGCGTCGCGAGGCCCTGGGTCTGCCTTGCTCCATTGCTTTTGGGGTGTTTATGTGGCTCACCCTAACAGAGGTGTCCAACCGTGGCCTGCTGGCCGCTTGTGGATTATATGAGGACTGGTTTTTGATCATCTGTGGTGGCAGGTACCGCAAAAGTTGTGCATGGACATTTTTTTCTTCTGGCTCATCTGTTTTCGTTAGTGTTTTTGTATTTTATGTGTGGCCCAAGACAGCTCTTCCTCTTTCAGTGTGGGCAGGGAAGCCAGAAGGTCGGACACTCCTGTGTCCCTCGTGTCTGACGTGGGTCCTCTGGGCCTGCCTTCCAGAGCCTCCCAGACTTGTCATCTGTGGGACTGGGCTTCTCGCTTTCCGGTCATATACACCCCGAGAGCATCCAGCCTAGGGTTGGACAAGAAGTCCTTTGTTCTGTCATCTGTGGATCAGATTTTTTTAAACCCCCCTTACTCTGACTACAGAAGTAATTAAGAAAATACAAACTACATGTAAAGCACCGAAGAATAAAAGGAAAACAAGCTGCTGTGGACTCAGTGTCGGCAGCATCAATAGAGATTCTAAAGTGCCTGGAGAGGCTGAGTGTGTTCTGCGCCATGCTGGGCCCTGGGGTCAGCGGTGTTTGAGACTCTCAGCCAGGCCTCGTGGGGCTCCGGGCTTTAGCAGAGACAAAGTGAAAAGACCAGGGCAGGGCACGGTCCTTGCTGGGGATGATGGATGGTTGTCCTCGGCTTTCTGGAAGTCTATGGTCTTCAGATCTTAAGTACTTGGTGCTGCTGCTGCTGTCTGGGAAGGCCTTGGCAGGCCTCATTTCCTGACCACAAATGTGAACGTGTGACCACTCTTCTGCTCAGACGTGGAGAAAAGCAGGAGATGATACGCAGGGGGAGTGTTTTGTTTGTGCAAGGTGCATTGCCCCAAGCACTTCACTCTGCATTTACAACACCACACAGAAGCTGGGTCCGGTAAAAGTGAGTGGTGGAAGCAGAGCTGAGGCTCTTGAGTGACTGTGGCCATCAGCAAGAAGAGCTGCCCAGTACTTCAGTGTGGTCTCCAGTGGCCACAGTGCTAGCTTTCCAGATGAACTCAGGTCACCTTGTGTAGCAGAAGTGAACAGTCTATCTGAAATCTGCCCTAAGAAAACTTGAGGCTGGGTGCAGTGGCTCGCTCTGCAAAATCAGTGCTTTGGGAGGTCAAGCTGGAAGGATCACTGAGGCAAGGAATTTGAAACCAGGCTAGGCACCAAAGTAAGATTCTGTCTCTAAAAAACATTAAAAAAAAAAAAAATTTAGCCAAATGTGATGGCATACACCTGCAGTCCCGGTTACTTGGGAGGCTGAGATAGGAGGAATGCTTAAACTCGAGAGTCTGAGGTTGCAGTGAACTGTGATCGTGACCTTGATCATGCCACTGCACCCCAGCCTGGGTGACAGACACTGCCTCAAATAAAAGCCAAAAAACAAAAAAAACCAGATAGACAGCTTGCCTCAAACAATATAGTATATTTTATTGAGACAAAAGTGTTAAGAGTTTCAGCTTTGCAGCAAGTTCCATTTTTATGGAGGAATGTCGGTTGTAAAACTATTTTTTCCCCAGAATTACCACAGAACCCATAATATCTAGTTGTAAGACTTAAACACGCTGAACCTATTAGGCAGGAAATAATGTCTGGCTTTCACCTGAGACAGGGGGTTCGTAATCATTTTCATGCCTGGGCACTCTTTCATGATCTTTTGAAGCCCACAGATCTTACTCAGAATTAATGTGTTTTAAATCACAAAGTACAATGTAAGAGAGGACAAAGAAAAATAATCATATTGAAATAGTTACCAAAATATTTTTAAAACAAATTTGTAGGAATATTCTGCTTTTTAAAAATGCATTGATAATAAGATATAGTGGCAGGCCTAACAACAACTATAATTTCTTTTTGTTGTTTGTTTTTTTTTTTTTTTGAGACAGAGCCTCAAGCTATCACCCTGGGTAGAATGCCATGGCATCACAGCTCACAGCAACCTCCAACTCCTGGGCTCAAGCGATTCTCCTGCCTCCACCTCCAAGTAGCTGGGACTACAGGCGCCTGCCACAACACCTGGCTATTTTTGTTTGTTGCAGCCATCATTGTTTGGCGGCCCGGGCTGGATTTGAACCCAACAGCTCAGGTGTATGTGGCTGGCGCCTTAGCCTCTTGAGCCACAGGCGCCAAGCCATGTTGGTTTGTTTTTTCAGACAGTCTCACTATGTCTCCCTCCATTGGCAGAGTGCTCTGGTGTCACAGCTCATAGCGACCTCAAATTCTTGGGCTTGAGTTTCTCTTGAGAGTCTCTTGCCTCAGTCTCCCAAGTAGTTTGGACTCCAGAGCCCCGCCATAACACCTGACTGTTTTTTGTTGCAGTTGTCATTGCTGTTTAGCTGGCCTGGGCCGAGTTTAAACCTGCCAGCCTTGGTGTATGTGGCTGGTGTTATTACCACTGTGCCACGGGTGCGGAGCCAGCTATAATTTCTATATACCAATGAATGTAAATAGTATTTCAGGATGTCTGTAATAACTATAACGTGATGTGAAAATATCTGTTATTTCTCCTGGCAGCAAAGTCTCAGGAGCAGGTAACACTATACTGGTTTGATGCTTACTTTCACAAAGGGAAGAAATGCTATATTTCAAGTATAAGTTAATACCAAGATGGAATTTTTTTACCATTCAAGTTTACACTCCCTAAATTATCTTTGTGGACCCTAGCTTAAAAATCCCACCACACTAGAGATATAGTCTTTCTCTCTGTGTTAACCCTCCTCTGTCTACAGCTGTCAACTTACATATTCCTATCATATTGTTACGATAAGTAGCACAGAGCCACTTAAATAATGAAGCTCTTTACACCCAGTATCCAGAATGTGTAGGATCCATGGTTAGTGATGTTACAAGATAGACACTTGCATGGAGAAAATTACAAAGTGAGCTACACAGTTGAAGAGACATTCCTGCTAATATTTTTAGAGCCTAAGAATGCTGTGGGTTGAGTATGTCTCTGCTGACCAGCCCCCTTCAGGGTCATCTTTTCCTTCCAGTATCTGACGGCCCTGGAGAGGTGGCTTCAGCAGGATCCCACGGGCTCTGGCCACCCTGTTCCATGTGGTGTGGTTGTAACTACAGAATCCAGCTCAGGGAGCCAGTTTCCTTACTGAATCCTCGAAAAGATACCCTCGATTCCTTTTAGCCCCTTTACAGTGGTCAGGGAGGAGAAGAAGTTTGAAGGATGGATGGAGGGAGAAATTAGACTTTTAAATTTCTTTTTCTAGTGCTATGCCTACCCCATTTTCTGTTTTTTATGTCAAGGGGCATTTTGAACTTGACTTAAAATACTTGCTTGAAATATTGTCAGACCTTGGAAATAGTGAAAGTAATGTATGCCAAAAGGCATGGGCTTTGAAGTGGGTCTTTTTGGAATTGGGCACAGCCTTTAAGCCCTGAACTTACTGGGGACAGCAGTTGATGCTGAGCGAAGGAGAAGGCCAGGGCTGTGCCTCACCTCAATCCCCTGGAGACGTTGGCTGTTTATCCTCTACCTGAGTGTTCCCAGAGGATTACCCTGAGTTCATTCTTTTCTACTCTGATTATATAGTATTTAAAATTCCCCTGAATAGGGCTCGGCACCTGTAGCTCAAGCAGCTAGAGTGCTGGACATATACTGGAGCTGGTGGGTTTGAATCCAGCCTACTGAACAACAATGATAACTACAACACCCCAAAAAACAAATAGTCAAGCATTGTGGCAGGCACCAGCTACTTGGGAGACTGAGGCAAGAGAATCACTCAAGCCCAGGAGTTTGAGGTTAGGGCAACAGCTTGAGGCTCTGTCTCAAAAAAAAAAAAAAAAATCCCCTGAATAGAGTAAAATGTTTACATCTAAAAGCTGAGATAGAGGAGTGCTGAAATTAGATCTGCCTTGAGTCTGTGGCCCCAAACACCATGTCATGTCAGTAGATAGTCTACTTCTAATGACCCACACTGAGAAAGGGCAGTGGGGTGGGTCATCCAAAACTCATTGTGTTTAGGGTTTAGAATATGTGTTTTATGATTGACTTTTCGGTAGGCACGTCTAATGAAATAAGTAATACTCTCTAAAGGTGTTATATTTTGAAGACTTGACTCCTAAGGAAAATTGTCTCATTTCACTTTCTTGGCCGTTCCGCTTCCAATTTTTCCCTTTTGTCTAGAAGATGGTTTCATCCTACCTCTGACCCTCCATTTCCCATCCCCCGACTGACAGTATGTACCAGTCAGAACGATGCTGTCCTTTATCTACAAATTACTTGGTAAAACCAAGTTTTAACATGCACATGGAGAAAATGTCATTTTTGTCTTTGCAAGCATCAGCAGATTTCTTATCAAAGGGTTATATAACAGAAGAGTAAAGTTCCTAGAGGCAGATAGTCTGGATTTCAATCCCAGTTCTGCTATTAGCTGTGTGACCTAGGGCAAGTTACTTAACTTCTCTGGGCTTCTATTTCCTCATCAGTAAAGTCAGAATAGTAATAGCATCTACCGATCTCCTAGAGTTGTTTTGAGGATTAGTATTATAAAGCTCTCAAAACACTGCTTGACATAGAGTAGGTGTCTATAAATGTTTGCTGCCATTACTGTTTTTATAAAATAAAAGCAAGTGTAGCCTATATTATTCATGTTTTCCTTAAATATTTCTCAAGCACTTACAACTGTACAAAGCCTTGTAACATTCATTCCATAAATGAGAACTGGGAACTTAAAAGGAGATGCCCTAAAGGGAGGCTGTGGGGGTGGGAGGGGCAAACATAATCTGGATTATCTAGATGTATTTGTTTTTAATTTTCAAGTTCTACGAGCAGCTGTGCCCAGGAATGTCTCTGTGGTGGAAGGAAAGGAACTGGACCTGCCTTGCAACATCACAACAGATCGGACCGATGACATCCGACCCGAGGTGACCTGGTACTTCAGCAGGGTGCCTGATAGCACCTTGCCCGGCTCCCACGTGCTGGCACGGCTGGACCGTGACTCCCTGGTGCACAGCTCACCTCACATCGCTCTGAGTCACATGGATGCACGCTCCTACCACTTGCTGGTTCGAGATGTTAGCAAAGAAAACTCCGGCTTCTATTTCTGCCACGTGTCACTCTGGGTACCCGGACACAACAGGACCTGGCACAAAGTAGCAGAGGCCATGTCTGCCCCAGCCAGTGTGGGCGTGACCTGGCTAGGTGAGTGGCTTGGAGAATGGCTCTTGGCCTCCCTGCATAATCCCTCCTGGGAAATTTCTGGAGGAGGCAGGGTGCTCTGTGTTTTGTGTTACTTTAACATTCTTTACATCAGTTCTATCACATTTTGGCCTGGATAGATCCTAAGCTGGGGGGTTGAAAGCAAAACTGGCTGAAATAGAATCTGGCAGGCAAGGGAAATGTTTAGAAAATGTGGCCTCAATTGTCTGAGTACCCTCCTCCTTGAGATGATATGGTTTCCTTTTGTTGTCGAGATTTGCAGGGTTGGGGCACTGCCGAACAGCTCTTTGAAATGGGTCTTTATTGAAGGAGACTGCTGCCCTTCTGCCTTTCTGTTGCCTGGACTCACAGGTGTTCCCTGGCAGGAGCTGATGCTTTTCCCAAGTCCAGTGCAGAAAGAGAATTCCTTCAGTTAATGGAAAGCGTGTTTTTCGCGTCATACCCTGGAATCCCAAATGGTTTTATGTGCAGATACCAGTTACATATAGGGGTCTTCCTGCTTCCCTGGGCTCTTTTTGTAGGTTTTCTCACCCTGCGTGTTATCCCCTGGTGGAGGAGCCGAGTGATCAGCTTTGCACCTGTTACATAACAACTAGTCATGTATGTGAAGGTCACTGGCATGTCTTCTGTGTTTCTTTTTTCCCTAAACGTTTGCCCTCTGGATAAAATTTATACTAACTTTTCCTAATTTTTGTGTGTCTTAATTGCAAGTAACCCCAGGGGAATGGGGTTGAGTGAAGTGTAAAGAGCTTCTCTTCCTGCCTCCATTGTTACAAAGCTGGGATGGCACAGCCAGTCAGCCTCTTCCCTGGCTTTGAGTTTGATCTCTGTCCCATCCCATGAGCCCTGGCAAAGGCGTTTGGCATTGCTCTGACTATTATGAGGGAAAACAGATCTCTAAAAGCCAGGAAATCATTTCCTCCTCTGTCTGATCCTTCTGCTATGACCCTCATTCATACCAAGTCTTTCTTACCTCTGCATCAAAATCTTCTTTTGGCTCGGTGGTGTGTATTCACTGTCTTTTTCTCTCTAAAAAGCCTTTATTTGGCAAAGATGGGGAGGTGGCAGTGGGGACAGAGGGGGCAGGGAGAAGAGTAATAAGAGTCAGCAGAAGGGACAGTCCAATTCCGATGAAGACGAGACAGGGTGTTAGTCGTCCCCGTTAGCAAAACGATCCTTTGATATCTGAAAAGTAAAAGGAACGGGGTTTATCTGGCAAGCTTTTATTCCTGCCGTCTGAACCCTGCGCGAGAAACTCACTATGAAGTACTGAACTGGAACAATGTTGGCCCAGCTAGAACTCTCCTTAGCAACCTTCAAAATAAAACAGATGTTGTCAGCACCAAAAGAAGATTTTTCATCTCTGGAGCTGAATTTGCCTCCCCGCTCTGATCCCCAGCACATTGTGTGGTGCTGTCAAATCCCAGCACTGGCTCTCAGTCCCCACAACCCCCCACTCCCTCCCACTGCTGAATCCCAGCTCAAGGATTTTGTTTTTATTGAAAGTGCTGCCTGTACTCCAGTTTGAGGGCATCTTTGAAGAGCTCGTGCATTGATCCTGGTCTACCTGGGGGGAGACACGGGGACTGTCAGACAACAGGAGGGGTACCCTGGAAGGAGAGGGCTTTTTTAACTGGAAGGGATTTGTTGGTAGCTGTGTTCTCCGGAGAGTGAGAAGAAACAGAGAGACTAAATTGTGGGAAAGGCTTGGTTATTATCGTAAGGATCCTGTCTTCCGTTTTATTGTGGAGTGCCAGCACCTTTGTCATGAAAGTCATCAGCGCACCTTCCTCTGACTAATGTTAATACACAGAGAACCACGCACTTTCCCCAGTGCTTTGCACATTATAGGCACTCAGTCCATACTGGCTGAATGGGTAAATAAATCAGAACCAACACAGGGGTCTGTTAATATATGTGCATAGGAACATCAGAATTGCAAAGAAAGGAATAATGTTCAACTCCTGGAATATCCAGAGATGTTTGCACCTGAGTAAACCTATCAAGAGTGTGAGTGATATGAAAAATGACTGCATTCTTCTTTTTGTTCCTCTTAAATCTTCTCCTTCCCTGTGCCTGTGACTCACACCATTACAACTGCTTGGGCGCTCGTTAGGAGGCGAGTAGGGCATGAGTACACAGCAGCCCTTTCTTCCAGACTGCCTACTGGATTCTCTGCCCAGAAACTGATGAGCCTGGGCTGATACTACATGGTTGTGTGTATATATGTAACATGTAGATATATGTGTCTGGACACCGTACTGCATGCAACTTGGGGTCTGTACGAGGTAACTGGGAAGTGGACCCCCCCCCAAAATATATATATATGACTTGCCAAGTACTCTATTCTTGGGTGGTGCCTGTGGCTCAAGGAGTAGGGGGCCGGCCCCATATACTGTGGGTGGCAGGTTCAAGCCCAACCCTGGCCACAACTGCCAAAAAAAAGACCTGCCAAGTTGTCTTTTCTATAAGTCATCTTAGGTTGTGAGACTGTGGGATGTCGTCATGGAAGAATGCTTGAGAACACTGGTTCCTATGCAGGTGTGACACAAAACTCAAGTTTGCTATCTGATTAAGAGTTATAATTACCATTTATTGAGAACCTACTATATGCCAGAAACTGGAGTAAGGATGTCATTTGTCTTAAATATCTAATCTTACATGGAATCATTTTTGGCCTTGGGACTCAGCTTCACTCCTGAAACTCCAGCATGTAGAGTCCTGTAGCGGGGCAGTTCTTGTCCTTATTTGTGGGGGCCAGTGCACTGAGGCAGATGATGGTTTGAAAGTGATTGGAATTTTCTTGAGTTTTAGTGTGTTCACCGGAAGACATCAGGGCGGTGATGGGAATGGGCGTGGCTAGTCCAAGGGCAGGTACAGCCCTTAGTAGGGTCATAGTGAATTTTTAAAGGGTGAGGAAAAGGCTCTTTTACTTAGAATTTTTATGTCCTACTTTGAAGGGGAAAGAATTTAAATTGACAAAATGAAGCACAGTGTAAAGCAGGAGACATAAAAATAAAATCAAGATCAAAGGGGGTAAGTGAAAATTAAAGAATAGATATTGCAAGGGTGGTTGAGATGAATTAGTTACTGCATTTGAGCACTTTTGAAGAGCTGAGACAAAAAAGATGTGATTATATAGTTCTCCTCTGAGGAAGGAAAACATAAACTCTTTCATAGACAAACTTTTTCTTGGCACTGAATTTATCATGTGCTTTTTCATTTCAGGGGCATTGGATAAATAACATAATGGACAGGGCTTTCAACTGTTCTTTTACAAAAGGCCCTAAACGATTGTTAAAATGGATGTTTCTTATATCCACCCTCTGTAAAAGCTGAGGGCATAAATCTGAAGTGTGTGAAGGAGTTTCTGTGAGAAGCTGAATTACGGAGGGGGACAAATGTTGCTTTTTGTTGATCCAATTTAGTATATGTCTAAAATTTAGAGAATCTCGAAGAATGGCTAGTTAATCTGCACATTAAGCCATCTCCTTCTGCTATCAGATGTCTTAAATGAGCCTTTGGCAAGAGCTGGATACTAATCAGTTCATGGTCGAGCTCTCCGGCGGCAGCACCAGACTTCCACGGTGTTAATTGGAGAGGGTTCCCGGTTTTCAGATACGGGAGCGGAGGGAGGCAGAGCTGAGTTCTGCAGCCCAGTCTTAAGAGCCTGATTTGCATTCTTCCCCACTAGAGCAAGATCCCTTCTTCCAGCAGTGTGCCAGTAAAGAAGGTAATTATTTTTCTTAAGAAAGCCGTTAATCTGCTAAGTACTTGGTAGAAACTTCAGAGTTCTGGGCCATCTATAGGATATAAGATTCTGACATGTAGGTTTTCTAAGGGTAACTATTATCAGCTGTCTGTCCAGGTCACCCTAAAAGGCAGAAGAGTGTGTGGGCAAGCATTGCAGTCAGGGGGACAGACCTGTGTTGAGTGCCACTCCCTCTTCTGGGTATGTTGTCTTGGGTGTGTTGTTTAAACGTTTCTAAGTAAGCTTTGGTTTTCTTGGTTTTATAGGATGGACAATGCATATAAAGTGTATTGCCTGATACTTAAGTGTTCAATACATTTTCTTGGTGGTGATTATGATGATTTATTAGTGTTTTGGGTTCACTTTTTGTTTGTTTTTTGAGATAGGGTCTCACTCTGTTTTCTGGGTTGGAATACAGTGGCTTCATCATAAAATCAAGTGCAACCTCAAACTACTGGACTCAGTCTCCTGCGTCAGCCTGCCAGTGGCTGGGACTACAGGCATGTGACAGCACACATAGCTTACCTCTCTATTTTTGTGTAAAGGTGGGTTCTCACCATGTTGCTTAGGATGGTCTTGAACTGTTGGCCTTAGATGATCCACCTGCCTCGGGCTCCGAGAGTGCTAGGATTATAGGTGTGAGCCACCACGCCCAGCTCAGGATACTGAATTGTTACACAACCAGTGATTATGGCAACTCTTTGATAATTAGTAGGCTCACCTGCCTCTAGAGGACCTTGCCCATTTCAAGATAGTCAAACCACGTGACCAGCAGCCAGGGCATTTCTCCTCCTGTTTGCTCTAACAGGTGCCCATATCCCATTTGTCAATTAACTGTGCCAAGTTCAGTGTGCTTTAGAGGGGGCATCAGAACACAGCCGTGCTGTGCATACTTCAGGATTAGTGCTTCAGCTGTCACCCTCACTCTTCTGAGACATTTTGGGGTTGAGAAAGGATTAATAACCTGGGTGTGTAAGGAAGTTGTGGAGGCTAGGGGCAGTGGATGGCTCACATCCATAATCCTAGCACTCTGAGAGGCCAAAGCAGATGGCCTCTGAGCTCATGAGTTCGACACCAGCCTGAGCAAGAGCGAGACCTCGTCTGTACTAAAAATAGAAAAACTAGCCTGGTGTTGTGGCAGGCGCCTGTAGTTCCAGGCACTCAGGAGACTGAGTGAGGAAGATCACTTGAGCTTAAGACTTTGAGGTTGTTGTGATGCCAGAGAAACAGAATGAGACTCTGTCTCTAAATAAATAAATAAGGAAGGAAGTTGTGTGATTTGGTTGTAGTGGGAACCAGACATGGAGCCAAAGCCTCTCCTGTAATTCTGCTTGGAGATACCATATAAGACCAAAGTCTTCTAAAACTTAGCTCCTCTGGGCTACATTTTTGCTTTTATTAGTTTATTTTTCATTTGGAAATGTATGTGAAAATTGTGCCAATCTTATAAGGTTCTTATGAAGAGGAAGCAAAAATGCAAAGAAGGTAAATAGCATGGTGCCTGGCATCTAGAAGGCCCCCAGTAATGCAGTAGTTATCATTATTATCAAATGGGGATAATGATACCTTCCTAGAATTGTAGGAGCACAAAAATGAGCATTTTTATGCAAAATATTAAATTTGTTCAATTCAGCAACTATGTTGATATCTTGTGTGTCCAAGGCACTGTATGTATAACATGCACAGATATATAAGGTAGGTAGCCCCTGGCCCTGGGAAGAATCCTAATGAAGGTTTATAAGATACAATGTACAAATGACCAAAGTTTGAGGCAGCATTCAGAGAAAATCCTTAAGAGAGCAGGGATCCTGGCAGATGGTAGAATTTGTTGACTAAAAAGTAGGTGTGACGTGCCGAGCCAGTTGAAAGGAGGCACCTTGGAGAGGGTACGCAGAAGAGGTGTGTGCACGCGGCCTTGAGGACAGGCACGATTTCTGGAAACAATTTTTGATATTGTAAAATACCATTGAAGGACAATTTCTTTACATGCACCAAAACAAAAAAGAAGTAAGAACCTACGTGTACTCTTTCTGTTCTGACACACAAGAATCATACCTTCTCCAAGGCATAAGTCGAATCCCCACAAGGGTGGACAATAGTTCAACAAACCTGCACCTGGTATGTTTGCAGGCCAAGAATCCACCTGTCTTTGTCTTGGCATTACAGCTGAGGCTGCCTTTTCTGGGGCCTAAGTAAGGTAAGTTTTAACAGAGAATGAGGAGATGGCTGAAATCATTGAAGAGATTTCCCTTCCCTCCAAGTTGAAATACCTGCAAACTTGTGCACACCCTTTCTAAGTCCCCTGTATTCTCATTTTGTTGTGTTTGGATCCATAGGATTTAAACAGATCCATTTTATTGAGGATGGAGTAGAAAGGGAGAGTCTGTTCAGTTATTTTCCAACAACTCACTGAGCAGGTGCCCCAGGTGCTGCTATAGAGGGAAGGCAGGTAGAGACATGGGAAGCTGCATGAGCAGGAGTGCTGCGAGGTGCCACCTCAACGGAGCAGGAGGGCAGCGGGTGGCAGGGCCGGGTACACACAGCAGAGGGCCTTGAGTGCCAGGCTGGGGAAGTGTTCTTAACCATTAGGTGAGGGCAAAAGCCACGGGAGGTGTATGGAACAGTAAATACACCCACAGCTGTGTCAGCCTGGAGGTAGTGCTGCAAGGTCATTGCAATAGTCTTGGCTGGAGGTGGTTTAGGCCCGGATGAGGGTGGGACTCATGAGGTTTTCACTCTTAGTCACAAAAATCTAGTGTCTGCTGTGCATCAGGCTGGGGTTGGAGAGTGGAAGAGACAGAGGGGAAGCAGAATGTGCAGGACTCAGGAGCCCTGGGGTGGAGAGGCAGGAGGGGAGAGAGTTGGAGATGCTGCACATTTCATGCTGAGCTCACCAGGAGTGTAAATGGCAGGAATGTGGGAGCAGGAACAGTCCCTGGAAAGGTGGGAGGAGGAGCTGACTGTGATGGAGGGAGGCTTTGGGGTGTGTGTCTGTGTGAGCGCACGTGTGTTCCCCCACAGGTGGGCAGGGAGTGGGCAGAGTGGACTAGCCCTGAGGTGCAGGGAACACTCCCAGTCGGGGTGCCTGGCGTGTGGGGCTCTGGAGTGTAAGGAAGAGCTGGAACAGAGCGAGGGGCCAGCAGGTTTGTGTCTGGGACAGCGAGATCTGGGGTGCAGCCAGGGCAGGAAGAGGAGAGGAGGGCAGAGAGCTGCTCTGGTGCGTGCCATTGGACCTAGTTTTGACCACCCGTGTGGCATTGGACCTAGTTTTGACCACCTTTTCCTTGTGAGCCAAGGCACTGCTTCTCTGCCAGGTTTTTTTAATTGACAAGTTAAAATTGTATATGTTTATGGTGTGCATTACAGTGTGATTTTTTTTTTTTTGAGACAGAGCCTCAAGCTGTTACTCTGGATTAGAGTGCTGTGACATCACAGCTCACAGTAACCTCAAATTCCTGGGCTCAAACGAGTCTCCTACCTCTGCCTCCCAAGTAGCTGGGGCCACAGGCGCCTGCCACAACGCCCAGCCATTTTTTTTGTGGGCGGGGAGGTTGCAGCCGACATTGTTGTTTGGCGGGCTGGGCTGGATTCGAACCCGCCACCTCAGGTGTACGTGGCTGGCTCCTTAGCCCGCTGAGCCACAGGCGCCGAGCCTACAGTGTGATGTTTTGATAGACGTATACCTAGTGGAATGGCTAAATTGAGCTAATTAATATAACCATTACCTCACATACTTATTTTCTTGTGGTGTGAACATTCAAGATTTATCCTCTTAGCAATTTTCAAGTATACAATACATTGTTGTTAACACTCGCCACCATGTGGGTCGGTAGATCTTATTCCTCCTATCTAACTGAAATTTTATGTCCTTTGACTAACATTCCTCCCCAGCCCCAGGTAACCACCATTTCACTCTCTATGAATTTGACTTTTTTAAGTTCCTCATGGAACCTTAAATGAGGTCAAACAGTGTTTATCTTTCTGTGTCTAGTTTGTTATACTTAACAGTGTCCTTCAAGTTTATCCATGTTGTCGCAGATTACAGGATTGCTTTCCTTTTTTAAGGCTGAGTAGTATTCCGTTATATACGTTTATATATACAAAATGTCCTACATTTTCTTTTCTTTTTTTTTTTTTGGAGATAGAGTCTTACTTTGTCACCCTCATAGAGTGCTATGGTGTCATAGCTCACAGCAACCTCAAACTCTTGGGCTCAAGTGATCCTCTTGCCTCAACCTCCTGAGTAGCTGGGACTACAGGTGCCTGCTATAACGCCTGGCTATGGTTTAGCACTCCCAGAGTGGTAGGATTAACCTCATTTTCTTTATCCATTCACCCACTGAACACTTAGGTTGGTTCCATGTCTTGGCTGTTGTCAATAATGCCTCAACACACATCTGCCAGCTCTCATCAAGATTTTAACAGCCTTTCGAAAGGTGCCTCTTTGGAGGAATACCTTAGGAGACGGAAGTAAACCATGAAGGATTGAAGGGCTGTTATCTGTTAGGAACAGAATAGAAGTCCTCACAGGCAGCTTTGTGGTGTTTTCTTTCTTTTCTTTTCTTGTTTGAGACAGAGTTTCAAGCTGTTACCCTGGGCATCATAGCTCACAGTAACCTCCAACTCGGGTTCAAGCGATCCTCTTGCCTCAGTTTTTCTATTTTTAGTAGAGACAGGCTCTCACTTTTGCTTAGGCTGATCTCAAACTCATGAGCTCAAGCAATCCACCCGCCTCGGCCTCCCAGAGTGCTAGGGTTACAGGGTCAGTTACCATGCCCAGCCTTTCATTGTGTGTTCAATTGCACTGGTCAGTCAGACTGAGGTGAAGGCCTGCCTGTAAGTTGCTGTCTTCTGGGTCAGATTCCCTGTGGTAGTAATTTAATAATGTCATTGCCAGCATGGCATTCAGGGTTCCTGAAAATCATTGTATCAGTCAGTGGTACTTAGAAAATAGGAAGGTTTTTTGTTTTTGTTTTGTTTTTGCAATTTTTGGCTGAGGTGGTTTGAACCTGCTACCCCCAGTATATGGGGCCGGTGCCCTACTCCTTGAGCCACAGGTGCTGCCCTTTTTTTTTTTTTTTTGTTGAGACAGAGCCTCAAGCTGTCACCCTGGATAGAGTGCTGTGGCATCACAGCTCACAGCAACCTCCATTTCCTGGGCTCAAGCGAGTCTCTTGCCTCTGCCTCCCATGTAGCTGGGTCTACAGGCGCCCGCCACAACACCCGGCCATTTTTTGGTTGCAGCCATCATTGTTGTTTGGCAGGCCCGGGCTGGATTTGAACCCGCCAGCTCAGGTGTACATGGCTGGCGCCTTAGCCCGTTGAGCCACAGGCGCCGAGCCTGCCCATTTTTTTTCTTATTCATTTATTTTTTTTGAGACTGAGCCTCACTTTTTCACCCTTGGTAGAATGCCATGGCCTCAGAACTCACAGCAACCTCAAATCTTGGGCTCAAGTGATATTCTTGCCTCAACCTCCCTAGTAGCTGGGACTATAGGTGCCCACCACAACGTCCAGCTATTTTTTTGTTGTAGCTGTTATTTTTGTTTGGTAGGCCCAGGCAGGGTTTGAACCCGCCAACTCCCATGTACGTGGCCACCGCCCTATCAGGTGCCAAACCCACAGGTCTCGCTCTTGTTCACGCTGGTCTGGAACTCTTGCCTCGGCCTCCCAGAGTACTAGGATTATAGGCATAAGCCACAATCCACCTTCCTCAGCCTTCCTAGAGTGTTAGGATTACAGGCATGAGCCCCTGCACCCAGCCTGGAAATAGGAAGTTTAGAAGATAGTAAGTTCAGTTCCTCTGAAATCAGGATGCACTTGAAAGGTGGTAGAAAGTACACAGCTCTGGGTTCAAATCTGCCACATTTGAGATGAATGGGCTAGCTATTAACCTCTTTAAAACTCCATATCCTCAGAAATGAGAACCATGAATAGTAATTCACTAAATATGAATATTTGTATGTGTATGTGTATACATATGTACACAGGTAAACACACACCGGGCAGCAGGCTAAGCCAGTGTTTTTCAACCATTTTAATCTCATGACACACTTGAACCTATAGTTATACTTCCACTGTACACTAAATTATGTTGATCAAAAACAAAAAAAGAATTAAAAGAAAGAATATACTTACTGTCCTTTGAACTTCTTTCAAAAATAATTTAATGAATGAGCTTTAAAAATGTTTGTGGCGTGGGCCAGGGGCGGTGGCTTACGCCTGTAATCCTAGCACTCTGGGAGGCCGAGGTGGGTGGATTGCCTGAGCTCACAGGTTCGAGACCAGCCTGAGCCAGAATGAGACCTCATCTCTAAAAACAGCCAGGCATTGTAGCAGGTGCCTGTAGTCCCAGCTACTTGGGAGGCTGAGGCAAGAGAATAGCTTAAGCCCAAGAGTTTGAGGTTGCTGTGAGCTGTGATGCCACAGCACTCTACCCAGGGCAACAAAGTGAGAATCTATCTTAAAAAAAAAAAAAAAAAGGTTTGTGGCACACCTAAGTTTGTCTCCTGGTACACTGGCTGAGAACCACTGGTCTGAGTGCTTTAAGCCCCAGGACACTTTAACTCTTAATCCAACAGTAACATTCCCAGGGGTAACTGTTATTGTCCCCACTTTGCAGGTGAGGCAAAGAGATCTCAGTAGTCTACCCAAGGCTCTGGCAAGTAAATGGCAGAGCCAGGATTTGAACAGTCTGGCTCCAGATCCCTGCTCTTCACCGCCTCGTAGTTTGCTGTGCAGGTTAAAGTGGTGACACACAGGAGAGTCTTGCGGTGCTGTGCTTGAAGTGAAGTTGAGGCTCCACAAGTGACAGCGGCTGCCTGCGCACGGTTGATGCTCCGCGTCCAGGGGCATCTTGCTGTGTGCAGGGCCAGTCACATTTGTCCTTTCTGCTCCAGATGTACCTCGTTGTCCTGGTCTGTACCCACGTTGCTTTTGGGACTGCATCCAAAACTCAACATGAGAAAGGGCCTGAACCTTGGATGTAGAGTAATTTGAGTGTTCCTTGTCTTCTGTGCACGACGGTGTTCCGCAGTGGCCTGTGGTGTGTCGGCACTGTGCCTGAGGCAGGCAGCCCCCAGCTGGGTGACCTCTGCACGCTCGCCTGTAAACCAAGGAGCAGGATGGCCGGTGGGGCCCTTTCCCGTCCAGCGGCCTGGGCTGTTTCTCTGCAGCGGCCACATCACAGCTGGATGTGCTCCCACTGATGGGCATAGGCAATTAAGTGGTTGTCAAGATGGCATTTGAGGGAATTAGGATTTTGAGTTCTTTCCATTTCCTGGCCCACCGACTCATTCTGAGAGAAGTCGTGATGTTATGAATTCCATTAGAAGTGCAAATCACAAAAGAACAGTTCCCTGACCTCAGCAGTTTATAATCTGTTTGAGTCATAAACAAAAGAAACAATAAACAAAACTAAACTGTTTGATCAAGGTGATGCAGGTAATAATAGTATCGATAAGTGGAAAGTTCTATTTATGTAGCATTATTTTTCTCCTAGAAGGCAAAGTGCTGTAGCCTTTTCTAAAAGCCTTAGTGTTAAGGAGCTGGGCATTTATCAAATGCCTGCTGCATATAAGGCCTGGATTTGTAGCTTGGGGATGAGACCTTAGCACAAAGCAACGATGGAGCAGGGTGACTGGTATGCAAAAGGAGATTGTTGATCCTGGTGCACAGGGACAGAGTGTCACCTCTGGGTGAGGGCCCCGGTGAGGCTGGAGACGAGTGGCGGTTTGCAGGGCAGCCCAGTCAGGTCACCGTGGTGCCTGGAGACCCTGAGGTAAGTGGGTGAGACGGAGGCGGCAAAGGGGAGAGGCGAGGAGTGGAGGAAGCCTTGGGGCCTTGAAGACAGACATGTGGAGGTGCAGAGCTGGATTAAATTGATGCAGAGAACCCGGAGGAAGAGAGGTTTTCATATAAGTGAGAAACAACAGGACTGCAGCAGAGGTGGGGGGACGCCAGGAGAGCTTCACTCCCACTCCCGTCAGAATCTGGGAGGCGGTGTGCTCACGTAACAATGGATGAGTCACATGTGGCGGTGAAAGGACTATCCCTTGGGGGAGATTGAGGATGGGGAGTGTGTACTGACCCCTGAACATAGATCCAGAGAAAGATTCAGACTGTGTAGGGGGAACGATGGCCTGAGGGCCTTGCCTTTGGGGCACTGCCAAGGATGCTGGGAGCCCAACCCATGGGAGCCTTAATGGACCAACCTCCAGTTCTGGAATATTCTCTGAGGTGGGGGTTTCTGGTGGGAGCTTGGAGATCTGTGGGCTTGCTTGGCAGTCCAGAGATAATCTTGGTAGCGTGTGGACACTGAGCTTAGAGAGCCTTCTCAGAGCACTTTACAGTTCGGCATCACTGACAGCAAACTCCAGCCCTACCAAAAGATACAGACTGGCTGAGGACATTTGGCTTCTGGTATCGGAGGTTTTCTCGAGAATGCGTGGGGCAGTGTTCTGCGGGACTCGTAAAAACACTCCTGTGAGATCCCGTCACACGGAGACTGATCTGTCCCTGGGCTGGAAGGGCAGGTTGGAATCGTCAGAACACAGGCAGTACTTGTCCGGTTCCTTTGGCTAATTCTCGGTATGTTGCTGTCGCATTATGTTTTCATCCCGGCCTCTCTCTGTCTTGCTCAGAACCAGACTACCAGGTGTACCTGAACGCTTCCAAGGTCCCCGCGTTTGCAGACGACCCCACGGAGCTGGAATGCCGGGTGGTGGACGTGAAGAGCGCGGAGGCCGGTGTCCGCTTCACCGTTTCCTGGTACTACAGGATGAACCGGCGCAGCGACGACGTGGTGACCAGCGAGCTTCTTGCAGTCATGGATGGGGACTGGACGCTGCAATACGGGGAGAGGAGCAAGCAGCGGGCCCAGGATGGAGAGTTTCTTTTTTCGAAGGAGCACAGAGACACGTTCAATTTCCGGATCCAAAGGACTACAGAGGAAGACAGGGGCACTTACTACTGTGTCGTGTCTGCCTGGACCAAGCAGCGCAACAGCAGCTGGGTGAAGAGCAAGGACGTCTTCTCCAAGCCCGTCAACGTATTTTGGGCGTCAGAAGGTGGGAGCCACGATCTTGTTCCTCGTCCATTTTGTTTTATTTTGCTTATGTTGTCCCACCATGCTCTCGGGTGCTCAGTTGCCCCCCTGGGTCACCACTGACACCAGGATCCAGGGCCTGGACATTGGTCACAGTGCGGCCCTCTCCACCTTCTTTGTCCTCACAATCCCCCACCCCTCACAGTATCCCCACATCCCAGAGAGAGTGCTCGAGAGCTCACTGCCGTCAGCCAGATCTGAACTTTATCTCCGTTTGTTCCTCCTCTCTAGCTTGCGCTCAATATTACCACTCTAGGGACACTGTTTCCCCTGGAGCCCTCCTAAGCGGCAGCACCTCCCTCCCATACGTCTCGTGTAACTGCGCCTGGACGTGAGGCCGGTGTCCTGCTTGTTCTCCACTGTAGCTACCAGACCATTTTCCTTGACCCCTAAAAGTGTCCAGCCTCAATTCTCATGTCATCAGACCAGCTCTCCTGGCCACTGCCTGCTGACTCCGAGGTTCCCCATTCGCCCTTTGAAGGTGTTAGCTTTTGTTTCATGGCCACTGTCCCCTACAATTCCTGTCTTGCTAAATTCATTATCCATGTAAAGCTCTGGGTCACAATTGGAACCCCCTGTGGGAGCTTTAAAAAAGGAAAAGAAAAAGCCAATGCTTGAGTCCCACCAGAAACTCTATTTTAGTTGGTCTAGAGCAGTGTTTTTCAAACTTTTTCATCTCATGGCACACTTGTACCTTTAGTGAAACTTCCTTACAAGGCACGCTTAAATTATGTTTAAAAAAAAAAAAAAAAAAAAAGAATAAAAGGGAATATTCCTACAGTGCTTTAAACTGCTTTCAGAGATAATCTAGCTAACGATCTTTAAAATTTTTGCAGCCCTCCTGAGATCCTCTCACGGCACACCAGTTACACATCGCTGGTCTAAAGTGCAGGCGGTCGAGGACTGGAGACTAAACGCTCCTGTGCAGCGGAGACTGAGAGCCCTGAGTACCCCTGCCCTCTCCGCCCTCGTCCCCCGCCCTCCGTCGTGCCCCTGTCCTGTCTCCGTCCTTCACGCCCGTGCGATGCCCCACATTAGCTTCCAGGAGTTTAAGGCCCTCCCTCATCTCAGTGATCAGCATCCTCTTCGCTAAACACATCTGCCTTGTTAGAGCACTCCTTCCATTTTCCACCAGCAGCCTCTGACCCACCCGGGCCAGGCGGTCTGTTACTTAATCCTGCCCCCCAACCCTGTCCATCACGTCCATTGTGTCTTCATTTCTCTCTCACCTGGGGTGACCGGTTGCCCAGGATAATCCGATTTACACCCGTTGTCCTGGCGTGATGGTTACGACTCCCTCTTTTGCCCAGAGATGTGTGCAGGGGTTGGAGTTAGGGGCAAGTTACATGGTCGCCCACTGCCTGAGCTCCCAGTCGGTCACAGTCACTCCCTCCCATCACCCTTCGCCCCCTTGCCTCTCTCTTGCTTTGCCTTATACTCTGGCTAAGCCACAACCCAGTTCAAAGCCAACTCTGCCCCCGCCTTATCTCTGGTTGGAGAAAACCTTTGAAGCAAGTTGACTTTAAAGTCATGATCACTTACGTTAAGTGGGCTCACAGTACTGCCTGGGAATGCTGCTGTATCTCCTTAGTCTGTTTACTTCCACCCTCCACACCGCCTTCTCTGCAAAGCCACCTCCGCCACCTCGCTCATTACTGGTCTTGCTTCCTATTTCCCTAAAAATAAAAACAAACAAATAAAAAACATAGAGACTGTCAGGAGTGCCCCGTCCCCTCCCCGTGCTGAGCCCAGGTCCTTGTGTCTGAGCAGAGGCCAGACCCTCACTGCTCACGTGCACGGCTCCTCTCTCTAACGTCAAACGTTTTCTCTCCCTTCTGGGCCTTTCCCCCAGCCTATCAATAAGCTATTAGAGCTCATATTTTTTTTAAAAAACTAAACTAACGTTTGTGTTGTTTCCCCTCTGTCTTTTTGTTTCCCATACCCGTTTGCCCAGTTGTTAACGCTCTGTCTTTCTTTTTTTTTTTTTTTTTTTTTGAGACAGAGCCTCAAGCTGTCACCCTGGATAGAGTGCTGTGGCATCACAGCTCACAGCAACCTCCAATTCCTGGGCTCAAGTGAGTCTCTTGCCTCTGCCTCCCAAGTAGCTGGGACTAC
>CAUYON010115814.1:0-14442 GCA_963573935.1 Arctocebus calabarensis | reverse complement strand
CTGGCTTGGTGGCCCAGTCTGCGGCCCCAGGCAACACTCAAAAAACCCCACACTCCTGCCCAGGTTCTCCCAAGGCAGTTCAACCAAGTGCCAAGTCCAAAAGAAACCCAAACGGCTTACAGGCAAGGCCCTTCCAGCCTGTAGTCCCACTGATGCCCCAGCCACAGCCACCGACAGGATCAGACCGAATGAACAGACGCAACCACTTCCCCAATCTCTGCCGCTTTAGCCTTCCTCAGGGTGTCCAGAAGCCTCACACTGTCTCCCTGTGTCCCCAAAGAGAAGTTTCTGGGCAGATCCCGCCTGGCAGAGATGTCTGAAGTCCTCTCTCCCCAGTCTCACTGTGCCCAGCCGCAAGGAAACTATTACTCATCCGCCATGTTGCTCCGCCTCTCGAGATGAGCACTTTTTAAAAACTATCAAATGAGTCAGTGCTTCTCATAATCTGTATTTCTGTGATTATAGGGTTTTAAAATATTTTGACCTAAACAAGGAATAATTTGTTAAACCTAAAGTAAATAATAATGGCCAATGCTCTGGAGACAGAATGGAAGTAAGGATTCATTACTTTTTCCCCAGTAGGAATTTACAGCGAAGTTAGGGAATAAAAAGTTTAAATACCTGAGATAGTAGAGAAGAAGGTGTTAATCATGCACTAAGAAAAGTGAAGAAGAAAGTACTAATGTGTTTTTGGTTGGGCAATTACCACCTCAGCTGTTCTGCTGCTGGAGGTGCTCAACATAGAAAAGAGAAGGCAAAGATTTGGAATAATCAAAGAAGTTTCTTAATGGGAAAGGAGGACTTAATCTGAGCCTTAACCTGTATAGGGGAGGACACAGAGAATTGGGGCTGCCTTGACATGAAGCAGAGCAACTGTCCACAGAACCACCTGAACAGCCAGCTGGCCCACTGCAAATATAATATGACAGAATCTCAGGAATTAGGCAAGGGTAGCTATATTTTTAACATGCTCTTTAGGTAATTCTTTCTGAGGACTGGCATTTATGAGTTTTCTACAGTAGAAATGATGCCTTGTTATTAGCACAGCTGTTTGAAAATTAGTTTGGGAACATAATTCATGACTGAAAATCTTTCAAAAAAATCATATATAAGTCTTATTCATCTTAGTTGTTCTATTTGTATATTCTTTAAAAACATAGATTTGCACATGAGCTACTATCCTATTAATTTTTCTTATGATTCTCTAGAGTCAGCTTGGCGCCCGTAGCACAGTGGTTATGGTGCTAGCCACATACACTGAAGGTGGCGTGTTTGAACCCAGCCAGGGCCAGCTAACCAACAATGACAACTGTAATAAAAAATAGCTGGGCATTGTGGTGGTGCCTGTAGTCCCAGCTACTTGGGGGGCTGAGGCAAGAGAATTGCTTGAGCCCAAGGGTTTGTGGTTGCTGTGAGCTGTGATGCCACAGCACTCTACTGAGGGCAACATAGTGAACGTCTGTGTCAAAAAAAAAAAAAAAATTCTCTAGAGTCAGTTATTTGTATTACCAAAAAGGAAAACAAATAAGAATCCACAGAAATAACCTTTCTCATTAATTCATTCATTCTTTTATTCCTTTGACAAACGTTAGATAAGGCTAGAGTCAGAGAATGATATAAATCAAAACAGGAAATTCCTCCAACCATAGGGAATTTTAGTAATGATTATTTGTATTAAACACAAATGAATGTAATGTGAGGAAAAACGCCAGAGCAAGGAATGGTTACTTATAGACCCAGGAATTTAATATCCTTTAGGAAGCATTTTGAACTTGAAATTGGGACTTAAAATGTAGGTAAAATATGAGTATTTTGACACAGGGTAAAAGATATTCCAGGGAGAATATACAGTGTTCACAAAAGCCTCAGGGAAGGTACTCTGTAACTTCTAAATTGAGAAATGTGTGTAATTTGTTTTGCCTCAGTGCAAAATATGTGGCGAATGACAGTCATATGATTTTGCAAATTTGATAACTCATTTTTGTTGTTGTCGTTGAGATAGGATCTTGCTCTGATACCCAAGCTTGAGTGCAGTAGTGTAGTCATAGCTCACTTTAGCCTTGAACTCCTAGGCTCAAGCAATCTGCTGCTTCAGCCTCCTGAGTATCTAGGATTACAGTTTCATACTAGGATGCTTGGCTACATTTTTTGACTTTTTGTGGAGATGATATCTGTTTATGTTGCCCAACCTGGTCTTAAACTCCTAGCCTCAAGCAATCCTGCTAGTACAGCATCTGAATGTGCTGGGATTGCAGGTGTGAACCACCATGCTTAGCCTTTGATAAATATTATATATTAACCACAAAATAGGGAAAACTGAGGCTTATGTTTTCATGATGAATGTGTTAAAAACCTTGAAGTGCAGAAAGTAGTATTAGAAGTATCTGCTACCCAGATATACGTCGATAGCTATCCACACTCTGTAAACATTCCTACTAAATAAATATTGCCTGTTTCTGCAGAAAGATACATTTAACACTCTAAATAAAATCTGTCTCAAATTTTGAGGATGTATTTTTAGTAATTATCTAAGCATTTTATTTAATTTCTCCTTACCTATTTTCTTTCTTTTTTAAAAATTTAATTTTATTTTATTATTAAATTATAGCTAGGTACATTAGTGCAATCAAGGGGTACAATGTGCTGGTTTCATGTACAATCTGAAATATTTTCATCAAACTGTTTAACATAGCCTTCATGGCATTTTCTTTGTTATTGTATGAAGACATTTGTATTCATTTAGTAAGTTTCACCTGTACCCTTCCAAGATGCAACATAGGTGTGGCCCCACAAATTACCCTACCTCCACCACAGCCTCCCTCCCCTCCTGTCCCTTGCTCCTTTCCCCATATTCTTGTACTATAATTGGGTTATAGCCTTCATATGAAACCTATAAATTAGCTTCATAGTAGGGTTGAGTACATTGGATACTTTTTCTTCCTTGCCTATTTTCTTATACATCTTAGACTTGGGTTCCCTAGGAATGCCTCTGAGATAGCAATTTTTATGTGAGATGTGTTTTGCAGGAGTACTCTCAAGAGAATCCTATAAGAGATTGAAGGAAATAAGACAGGGTAAAAAATATCTAGCCAAACCTAGTTTAGTCTTCATCAGATTACACTGGGAATTCTGCAGTATAAGTTGCACCTTAAAGTTTTCCCATTTTCTGCCATCTTTTATTCTTTCTTTCATCATTCATTCATTGTCTAAGCTATCCTTGGAGGAAAAACTTACCTTCCTGGACTTTGCCTAGAAAGGCAACTCCCAGAGGCTATGGACAATTCTCAGGAGAGAGGTATAGCTTTTAGCAGCTAACACTCACGTAGGAAGAAGAGGGTGCACTACAGGAAATGGGTTGTGGTTTTCAACTAGGAATAATTTGGTTCCTGGGAGACATTTGGCAATGTCTGAAGATATTTTTCATTGACATGGTTCCAAGGGATGGTGGCAGTGATGCTACTGGCATCTAGTGGGTAGAGGTCAGGGATGCTACTAAACATGTCCTACAATAAGCACAGCCCTTCTACAACAAAGAACTATCCAATCCAAAATGTCAGTAGTTTAAAGAGGAGAAACTCTGGGTGATGGAAGTTTGAGCAGGACACCAACAGTCACCATTGCACTTTCCTTTCCACACTCAGCTATGTTTGTAAACTGCAATAACAGGAGCCATTCTCAAGCCTTTACCAGATAAGCTTTTTTTTTTAACAAAAAAGCCCTAAATCCTCATTTATTCCTTAATCTATTCATGCATTTATTCATCAGATGTTTCACTATGTAATTACTCTGCACGTACTACATACCAGGAATAGATGCAATATAGTATATGCTCTCAAGAAACTCAGAAAATTAAGAAATAAGACACATCATAGTGCAGTAATCAAGTTTAAATGAGAGAATATACATTGATACAGTTTGACTGACTAAAACATAAATATTCAATGACTTACCTAACAAGTAGTATTGAGTACCTACTATATAGCAGATACTATTCCAGGCACTAGAGATAAAGCAGTGAACAATAGGGAAAAAGTCTCTGCCTTCAGTGAGCTTCTACTTTAGTGGGAGGAATAGCTAATGCACATTCCAACAAGTAAATACATAAGTGACAAAAATTTTAGATAGACAAAAATGCTATGAAGAACGTAAATAAAAAAGTGAGATCAAGAGTCAGTTGGGGTAAGGGGTATGGGTACTATATTTTACTAAGTATGATCAGAAATCCTTTGAAGGTCAGGTGAGACTTTCATGATGAGAAAGAGTTATCCATGGAAAGATGGTGGGGTGGGGGGAAGAAGATCTATTTCAGGAAGAGGAAGATATTTGACCTCATAGAGGAAAGATAAGACCACTGTAGTTGCATCATAGTGAGCAGAAGGCCCTCTAGACCATTATTAAAAGTTTTGATTTTGTTATATTTGCAATGGAAAGCCATTAGTATTTTTTTTAAAACAGCATTTTGGCAGATGTGTGACAATTCAGCAAGGAGATCCACAAAGAAGGGCATGATGTGCCTACTTGCCCACTCTTTCAACTTGTAGTTATACTTCTTTTAAAAGTGTATCATATGGCCAAAAGGATACCTCTAGAGATCATCCTCCCACACAGGCACCCAATTCAACAACTGTCTGTTCAAGGAAGCACTTTCAGAACCATAAATCAATTGAGTGATCAAACTACATGGTTTTAACATTATACCAAGAAAAGAGGGCCTCAAAAGGGAAGAAAAAACAGTATTTCATTGTATACCCCCAACCCCAGTAGTGCTTGGCCCATGTGCCTGGGAGAGAGTGAAGTGTCTGTGAGACTTTGCACTGAAACTCATGGCAGCCTTGCCACAGGGGACACAGCTCAGGGCAGAATTTTGCCAGTATCTAAAGAAGGAGCATTTGGACTGGCCTACTCATAGGGAAATCCTCTGCCCCCAAACTCCCGTTCCAGTTATCCTCACCACTGACTGATAAAAAGCAGTCTGGACTAAATTTGTAAGGCAATAAGCCAGAAAGGCTATAGTCCTTGGGCAATTCCTGTAGCTGTGCTGGCTCAGAGCCAGTAGACTTGGGATATACGCAGTGAGACAAGGGCCCTAGTGGCCAACCAGTGACTGTGTTCCCCCTCCTCCAACTCCAGGCAGTGCAGCTAAGGGACAGCCTTCTTCCACTTGACTGAAAAAGGGAAAAGTTCAAGGGAATTTGTTGTGTAAATTCGGTGCCAGCTTAGCCACACTAAAATGAAGTACCATGCAGTCCCTAAGTCTAGGTCTTAGTTTCTGACAGGCATTTATGGACCTACACTAGGCCAAAAGGAAACATGCCACCCTGATGAGAAGGAGTTAGTCCTAGCAGGATTCACCTCCTGCTGACTAAGGAGCCCTTAGGCTTTGAATAAACATCACAGGTAGCCAGGTGATCGTCACCATGGGCCTTTGGTGAAACTGGGCTGGCTTTAGGTATGACCTGATACTGGTGCCACAAGGAAGTACCATCATTACTGTTCCCTCCAACTCTAGCAGCTCAGCACAGAGAGTGAGGGAAACGAGTTAGACACTGCCTGGTAATCCATGAAATTTTTCTATATCTTAACTAAGTCCACAAAGGCAGCACCACTAGGAACATACAAGACAAATATCATTACTGGACTTGGGGCACCCCCAATGTTTATACAGCTACAGTCAACAAAGACTTAGATCATAGTAGTCAAATTCCCTTTGAATAGTTGGACAGCCTTCTCAAGAAGGATGAGTTTGAATCCCAGACAGCGAAGATTAAAATAAATAGCTAACTCTTCAATGTCCAGACATTGATAAATATCCATAAGTGTTAGGAACATTCAGGAAAACATTACCTAACCAAGTAAACAAAATAAGGTACCAGTGACCAATCCTGTTGTGATGGAGATTAGAGATATGTGACCTTCCAGACAGGATTCAAATAGCTGTCCTGAAGAAGCTCAATAAACTTTAAGATAGCACAGAGAAGGAATTCAGAAGAAGCTCATCAGAGAAATTAAACAAAGAGGTTGAAATAATAAAAGTAAAAATCAAGCAGATATTCTGGAGCTTAAAAATGGAATTGACAAACTGAGAAATGCATCAGAATCTCTCAACAGCAGAATTGACAAAGCAGAAGAAAGGATTATAAGGAACTTGAAGATAGTCTATTTGAAAATATATAGTGAGAAGAGAAAAAAGAATAAGAAAGATTGAAGCACACCTATAAGATCTAGAAAATAGCATCAAAAGAGCAAATTGAAAAGTTATTGGCCTTAAAGAGAAGGTAGAGAGACAGAGATTGGAGTAGAAAGTTTATTCATGAATAATGACAGAGAACTTTCTAGACCTAGAGAAAGAGACCAATATTTAAGTACAAGAGGTCCAAGCAGGTTTAACCCAATAAGGCTATCTAAAGGCATTTAATAATCAAGCTCCCAATGGCATAGGTAAAGAAAAGGTCCTAGAGTAGTTAAAAAAAATGGAAAGAAAGAAAAGAGAGGAAAAAAAGGAAAGAAAAGGAAAAAAGAGAGCTCCAATATACCTGCAGTGGAAATATTACAGGAGGGAAGAGAGTGGCATTGCATTCAAAATACTGAGGGAAAAATCATTACTTCCCACAAAATATCCTTAAACATAAAGGAGGAATAAATACTTGCCCTGAGAAACAAAAGCTGTGACATTTCATCAACATCAGACTTGTTTTATAAGAAATGCTAAAAGACCTTTTTCAATTTGAAGGAAAAGAATGTTTATGAGCAATAATAAATCATCAGGGCATACAACTCACTAGTAACAATAAGTAAACAAATATGATTATAGTTGCAATTGAGATATATAAAACACTTGTATCTTGAGTAGAAAGACTAAAAGACAAACATATCAAAAATAACTACAGCTTTCTAAGAGAGAGATAACGTGAAAAGATATGAATGGAAACACTGAAAAGTAAGGGAGGGATGGACTTAAAAAATAAAATTTCTGTAGATTTCTCTTTGTTTGAATGTAAGCAGAATAGTTGTCATGTGTTCAAACTACTTGGTTAAATAATGTTGTGTAAGCTTCTTATTAACCTCAAATCAGAATACCTATCATAGATATAGTTAAGAAATTACAACACTACCAGAGAAAAATCAATCACTTTTAACAAAGGAAGACAGGAAGGAAGTTATGAAAGAAAGAGAGACCACAAAAAACCAGAATTCAAATAAAATTGTAGTAGCAAGTTCTTACCTATGAATAATAACATTGAATGTGAATGGACTAAACTCTCTAATCAATCAAAGACACAGAGTAGCTAAATGGATAAAAAAAGAGCTAAAAATATGTTGCCTCTAAGAAACCAACTTAATGTATAAACATACATATAGACCAAAAATAAAGGGATGGAAAAAGATAATTCATGCAAGTGGAAACCAAAAAAGAGCAGGAGTAGCTATACTTCTGCTAGATAAAATAGATTTCAAGGCAAAGACTATAAGAAAAGGCAGGACATTACATGCAAAATGATATAAAAATTCTAAATATATATGCACCTAACACTGGAGCACTCAGACATACAAAACAAATATTATGAGAACTAAAGAGATATATAGACCTTAATACAATAATCATTATAGACCTCAAGCTTCACTTTCAGCATTGGACAGACAATTAAAAAATACACATTGGACTTAATCTGCAGATGAAGTGTAGACTAAATGGCTCTATTAGATATTTATAGAATGTTTCATCTAACAACTGTGGAATACACAATCTTCTACTCAGTTCTTGGATCATTCTCAAAAATAACCCATATGTGAGGCCACAAAACAAGTCTTTAAAAATTAAAAAAATTGAAATCATACCAAGTATTTTCTCTGACCATAATGGAAAAAAACTAAAAATCGATAACAAGAGAAACATTGGAAACTATACAAAATTTATTTGGTATATGTCTCAATGAAACTGATTCACTTTTGACATAGGATATACAATCACTGAATAATGTCTTTGGGTGTATGTGTGAGTACATATGTGTACGTAAGTGTGTAGTGCAGTGACTGTAGGATTTTATTTTTGTTAGGGGATAAATAAAATTGATTCTAGATGAATAGTTTCTGGAATGATATTGGAGAGCATCTTGGAACCCAGGGTTTACAGCCTAAACCCTGTAGTAAGCAGTAGGTGTGAGTGTAGGCTTGACTTGAGTTTGAATGGTGCTGCTTATCCTGCTGTACACAGACAGCTGTAAGCAAAATGCATTCTTTTACATTTTAGTAGCTAAAGCAATTTTGATACATTACAAGGAAGCTTAATAAAAGCCAAAAGAAACTTGAATATTTCATGGAGATATTTTGTAGGCAAGTAGTTTATTCAAAAATTAACTACTTCATGTAGGGCGTCCCTAACTGCAGTTTTCTGTGGTCTGCTTGCAAGTCTTAGATTAGCAAACATTTGGTTCTTACCAGTGTGGCTAGACACTGTGAAGCCGCTACTGTCCAGTAGACCACTGGTGACAGTGTTCAGTAGTACCACTGTCCAAGCCAAGAGGGGCAGTAGTCACCCTCGCCAAGAATCACTGAAATGCCCAAAGGTGTCTTTTGGGAAGCCTCCGGGACAACATTTTTTGTATAAAGGACCTCCCACCCTAGTCCCTTGAGGCCAGAGCATGTCTTCTGAAAACTGCAGTGACAGCCTTCAGCTGGAAAATGTTTTGAAGCACAAAGGCCAACCAGCACCAAATGGTCAACTATCCAGGCCATTGCAGTGGAGGCCAGGAGAACCCTGCTGTGGTTCTGGAGCCCCAGTTGGTTAATGTCTGTCCAGTCACTAGATGATTCTAAATCTAAATAAACCTCTTTTTATATGGGAAAAAAATTAACTACTACATAGACTGTATATATCATGGAAGCAAACAGCATTATTCTACTAGTAAACAGTATGCATTGAGATGCTCTTTTGGTAGATTTCTCCCTTTGGGGATGTAGTTTCAAGGCTTATTAATTATAAGTTTGCCAAATATGAGTCTCTTTAAGTTGATTTTAAAATGAACTATATGTTTAGTTGGATGTATAATGCTCTAAATGTTCATTTATGAATAAAAATGAGTAAACAAGTTTTGTTTTTACTATGCTGGTAATCTTATTAATGTCACCTAATCATAAACTCAGTTGTTTCTGTGTCTGGCATATAATTATTTTATAGTACTGCGCTTTATTTAAATGTACAATATAAGCGTGTTTGGCCAGAGAAATAGGGGTTATGCTGAGATTTCTATCCACATCATATTGGAACAGTCCAATTAGTCTTCATCCTAGATAGCTTCCTAAATTGCTGGAGTTTATTATGAGTATACAAATACAGGTAGTTATAGCTGTGTGATTATTATGTTTGTGCATTCCACTTCATAGGGATAATTTATAAATAAGGTGACTATAATGGCCTTAATTTAAAAAATAAAAACTCGAGGGGGCATAGCATAAAAAGTAACACTTTGAAAGCCCGTTCTTTCAAAATGGTCAAAAGGCAACTTAAGATTTTTATATTAATTACTACTTCTCCAAGCCAGATGAGATCAAATGATATTTAAAATTGTCATAATTGTCCTACGGTTGTCATATTGTCCATGTATTTCAGCAAAGCTGTACTTGAATGAACTTTTTGAATGTATCTTCCCTCCTCCTATTGGCATGCCCACTTCAGTAATTATCAATTTATGGCCAACATATATGCACATGCAATTTGATCCTTGCCCATATTTTTGATGAAAATCCCAGAAGATATATCAGTTAGTTCATAAATACTTTAATAACACCTCTAAAAGATAAGAACTGTTTTTTTCTCATGTATGCATACACATTTGTTTTTAACATGACCACCATACCATTTGAATGGACCTGAGAGATACTCTTTGTCACTCTTGGAAGAGTTATGACAATGGCTTGTATTTCTTTCTTTGAAGTTTTAAACTGCTGAAAGAATTTCCTTCCCTCCTGTAACAAGTAGAAAGTCGACATCTCTAAGTATGTGTAACAACTGTTTTCAGACTGCAGACAACAAGCAATGTTAAGACTGTGAAACCTGAAAGGAGGGAAACCAATAAGTGAGCTGGATGGTGGTCCTAGCTTGCTGTCCGAGGCCGACTCCAGGCCAAAGGGCTGGAAGGAGAATTGAAACAGAACCTGGCTGACTCACCGAATTGAGTGAATTGTACAATGACATTGGAATTGAGGAAAGGGAGATTAGAGTTAGGGGAGATGGACTCAAGTTTATGGGGCAGACTATCAATAGGAGGGGATTGTGGGGGAAAGGGAGAGAAATGGTAGCATGCATTGTTACCATTCTGCACGTTGCTCATTCACTGAACAACGTATTGATTCATCTATTTGTAGATGTTTCTAATCTCATTTATAGAGTTTTTAATATGTGTCAGACGTGCTTTATGAGGTATTGTCCTATCACATGCAGTAATTCCAGGTTTCAGAACGACAGTCTAACTAGTAAAATACGATGGGCTGTGGATATGATCATAAAAAAACTTCCCACTGGGTTTTCTATCTGCTACTTTGCTAGCACTGAACCTACTGGGGACATTTTGTTAACCCTTTATTACACTGTTGCTTTACCTCCATTGCCTAGGTATAAGCACTATCCAAGTGTATATGCAAAGAAAGCAACTCTCTAATAGATTTTACAGCAGACACTCAGTGCATACCTGGATCTCTTGTGCCTTGGAGAAGTGCTTTGTCTAGCTAATTCTCATTATAACTCTTCTGCATGGGTAATAAGTAGATGGTTTGTGGAGCTAAGGGAGGCTTGTTAAAGGATCACCTCTGGAAATGCACTTTTATGTTATTGTTATTCAGGGCTGACAGGACAACTGTGGATGTTCTATTAAAAAGGGCTGTCTTGAAGGTAAATCTTCAGTGACTCTAGCCTTTGAGGACTTTGATGGACAGAGGAAGGAGAATCACATGTGAAATTCTTTGAATAAAAATGTGTTAATTTTGCCTAATGCCATAATAATAAAAAATGACACCAAGAGTGTAGCACTAAGTTTACTCTATATATGATAAAACTTTTATTGTTTATGTTACTGTGTTCTAGATCATTAACTTCCAATATTCAAGAATTACAGAAACTCATTAGGTATACTGGGTTTGGATCCCAAGACTGAGCAGAATTTGGAGGTACTATTTTTGGTCTGTCAATTACTCGGATTGATTCTATTTGTACAGCAATAGTTTACTCTGATTCAACATGATGGATTTATTTTTCTATATGGAAACATAGCTAGAAGGATATAGAAATAAACACATATTTTCTTAACATATATCTGGGACCATACTCACTTTTTTTGATTCATAGTTGCAGTAACAACACTTTTTAGAACTATTATAGTCTTGCATGTAGAGTATGACTCAGAAAAGGGAGTTGATCAAATTCCCTTATTAACTAGCTTTTTATAAGTAATACATAGGGTACAATGACATTGGAAAAATATAGTGCCATCTAATAAATTTGTTTTTTTTTTCTGTTGGCATTTTTATTATTTAAATTTTTTTCCTTTTATTAAGTCATATACACATAGATCATGAATACATTTATGAATATGTGGGGTATGATGTGTTGATTTTTTAATATAATTTGGAGTGCTTATATCAAACTAATTAGTATAGTTTTTGCCTCATTCACTTGATTTTTTTTTTTTTATTTTTATTTTTTTTGTAGAGACAGAGTCTCACTTTATCGCCCTGGGTAGAGTGCCGTGGCGTCACACTCCTCACAGCAACCTCCAGCTCTTGGGCTTAAGCGATTCTCTTGCCTCAGCCTCCCTAGTAGCTGGGACTACAGGCACCCGCCACAGCGCCCGGCTATTTTTTTTGTTTTGCAGTTCGGCCGAGGCCGGGCTTGAACCTGCCACCTTTGGTATATGGGGCCAGCGCCCTACTCGCTGAGCCACAGGAGCTGCCCATTCACTTGATTATTGTGTTAAGACATTTATGTTCTATACTTGACAGATTTGACTTGTACCCTTGCAACATGCTCCATAGGTGTGGACCTACTGTTTACCTTCCTCTATCAAACCTCCTTCATCCCCTCCCTTCCCACTCCATTTCTCTCCTTCATCCTGGGCTATAGTTGTGATCTATCTTACATAAGAAAGTATGAGTAGATATAAATTGGTTTCATAAAAGTACAGAGTACATTGGATATTTTTTCTTCCATTCTTGAGATACTTTACTTGGGAGAATATGTTCCAGCTCCATCCATATAAACATAAAAGAGGTAAAGTCTCCATGTTTTGTAAGGCTGTATAGTATTCCATGGTATACATATACCACAATTTATTAATCCATTCCTGGGCCAAGGGGCACTTGGGCTTTTTCTATGACTTGGCAATTATGAATTGAGCTGCAATGAATAATCTGGTGCAGATATCTTTTTTGCAAAGTGATTTTGGTCTTTTGGGTATACCTCTAGGAGAGGATTTGCAGGATACAATGGCAGGTCAATTTTTAGATCCCTGAGTGTTCTCCAAACTTCTTACCAAAAGGAACGTATTAGCTTGCATTCCCACTAGCAGTACAAAAGTGTTCTTTTTTCTCCACATCCACACCAACATCTGTAGTTTTTGGATTTTGTTATGTGGGCTACTCTTACTGGAGTTAAATGATATCTCAAAGTGGTTTTGATTTGTATTACTCTGATGATTAAAAATAATGAGCATTTTTTCATGTGCCTGTAGACCATGTGTCTATCTTCTTTAGAGAAGCTTCTGTTCAAGTCTTTTGCCCACAATGAAATGGGATCACTTGTTCTTTTCTCATTAATAAATTTTAATTCTCTGTGGATTCTGGTTATCAAACCTTTGTCAGAAATGTAACCTTCAAATATCCTCTCCCATTCTGAGGGCTGTCTATTGCTGTGTTCTTGGTAGTGAAGAAGCTTTTTAGATTGATCAGATCCCAGTAATGTATTTTTGGTATTGCTTCAATTGCTCTGGGGGTCCTCATAAAGTATTCTCCCAGGTCAATTTCTTCAAGTGTTTTCCTTGCACTCTCTCCAAGAATCTTTGTAGTTTCATGTCTTAAGTTTAAATCTTTTATCCAGTGAGATCAATTTTTGTTAGAGGTAAAAGGTGTGGGTCCAGTTTCAGTCTTCTACAAGATGCCAGCCAGCTCACCCAGCACCATTTGTTAACTAGGGAGTCTTTCTCCCAATTTATATTTTTGATAGGCTTATCAAAGATCAAATGAGGATAAGTGTCTGGATTCATCTCTTGGGTCTCAATTCTGTTCCATACATTTACCTCTCTATTTTTGTGCCAATACTATGCTGGTTGATAACTATAGATTTATAGTATAGTCTGAAGTGTGGTAGGGTGATTCCACCTGATTTTTTTTATTTCAAAGTAATGTCTTAGCTATTTGAGGTTGTTTCTGTTTCCATATAAAATGAAGTACTAGTTTTTCCAGATCTTTAAAGTATGATAGAGGTGCTTTAAAAGGGATTGTATTGAATCTGTAGATTGCTTTGGGTAGTATAGACATTTTTAACAATGTTGATTCTTCCCAATCATGAGCATGGTATGTTTTTCCATTTGTTGACATCTTCAGCTATTTCTTTTCTCAGAGTTTTATAGTTCTCTTTATGGAGATCTTTCATGTCCTTTGTTAGGTACACTCTCAGATATTTCATTTTCTTTTTTTCTTTTTTTTTTTTTTTTGAGACAGAACCTCAAGCTGTCACCCTGGATAGAGTGCTGTGGCATCACAGCTCATAGCAACCTCCAATTCCTGGGCTCAAGCGAGTCTCCTACCTCTGCCTCCCAAGCAGCTGGGACTACAGGCGTCTGCCACAACGCCCAACCATTTTTTGGTTGCAGCCATCAGTGTTATTTGGCAGGCCCAGGCTGGATTCGAACCCACCAGCTCATGTGTATGTGGCTGGTGCCTTAGCTGCTTGAGCCACAGGTGCCGAGCCCGTTTTCTTTGGCACTACTGTAAAGGGAATAGAGTCCATGACTGTTTTTTTTCAGCTTGACTATTGTTAGTATTTATGAATGCTACTGATTTGTGAGTATTGATTTTGTAGCCTGAGATGCTGCTGTATTCCTTTATCACTTCTAAGAGTTTTGTAGTTGAGTCCCCAGGGTTTTCCAGGTCATATCATCTGCAAAGAGTGAAAGTTTGATCTCCTCTGATCCTATATGGATACCCTTGATCACCTCTCTTGCCTGATCGCAATGGCTAAGACTTCCATTACAATGTTAAAAAGCAGTGGAGACAGTGGGAAACTTTCCCTGGTTCCTAATCTGAGTGGAAATGTTTTCAATTTTACTTCATTCAATATAATATTGCTGTGAGCTTTCTGTAGATGGCCTCTATCAGTTTAAGAAATGTCTCTTCTCTGCCTATTTTCTTAAGTTTTCTGATCATGAAAAGATGCAAGATATTGTCAAAAGCTTT
>CAUYON010115812.1:0-17993 GCA_963573935.1 Arctocebus calabarensis | reverse complement strand
AGCCCGGGCCTGCCAAACAACAATGACGGCTGCAACCAAAAAATGGCCGGGCATTGTGGCGGGCGGCTGTAGTCCCAGCTACTTGGGAGGCGGTGGCAGGAGACTTGCTTGCGCCCTGGAATTGGAGGTTGCTGTGAGCTGTGGTTGCCACAGCACTGTATCCAAGGGGAAAGCTTGAGGCTGTCTCAAAAAAAAAAAAAAAAAAAAATTAGCCAAGTGTGGTAGCATGTGCTAGCTGCTTGGGAGGCTGAGACAGGAGAATCCAAAAAGGTTCAAAGAAGCATCTAACTCTGATCATTTCCATACTCCTTCCCCCAGGTAACCCAAGAAATGGAGCCTGTGTGTGTATGTGGTTTCACAAATGATGCACTGTGGTCACCTAGCATGCAGGATGCGTGTGGGAGAACACGTGTGCAGATTATCAGATGCCCGTGTGACTTTGCAGAGTCCCAGTTCTCACTGTGGTGGAGTTTCTCACGTACCTCACATGTTCCTATCAGCTACATGCCTTCCCAGCCACATCACAGCTCAAGAGGCGAGGCCCAGGGTCAAAGACCAGAGAACCATCTCGTTATTAGAGCAAATAACCAAGAGGTTGCACACTCCACATACACTCACAAACTCCTGAGGAGGGAGGCAGAGAAGGAAGGCCAGCCTGAGAGACAGACATTACAGACACATGAATAGATGGACAGACAGGTGGACGATTGGTTGAAGAATAAATAATTGATAGAGGGGTGGGTGGATGTTAGAAGGATAGAGTTATGTGCTGAACAACATCTGCAGTCATATAAACAAAACAACAGAACAATTTGGCAGCATTTTTCTCCCTTTGGAGAGAAAATCACAATTGTGAGAAGCTTTTGCTTCTAATAGCTTGTACATTTGTAATGCTCAGATTTTTCTGGTAAACACATATTACCTTTCCAAGAAGTTAGAAAAGCAGAGGTGCTTGCTTGTGGAAATGGAGTGGCCCTCATTCATGGGAACGCATCCCCCCCCCCAAAGGGGCCTCAGCTCCCTGAGCAAAAGAGCGTCCTGGGTGTGTCTGGGGACCTGCGCCCTTCCCTTCAACCCCCAAACCCTTCCTAGTCAGATTAGAGGCAGAACGGAACTGTGCATCCCCACATCCCGTGGATTTTAGAACGATACATCCAGACTATCTTTTCATCTCTTTATAAGCAATGCCCAAATGGAACTTCACTGATAGAGGACTGTTTCTTCAAATTCTGCTCCAGAGACAGAAATATGATATAATTTTAGCTGTATGTCTTCTATCCCAGCAGCAGCACTCAGGTGCCATTAAAATTCCATTCCAGTTTTTGCTATGACAGCACCAAAGATCCACTTGTGACAGGGAGATGGGTTTTTAGTTTCTTTTTTCTGACATCAGCTCTTTTCCTAGAGAGTGTATTGTATGTTAAGAATACAAGGCAGGGTGAGTATTTATTATCCTTTACCCTTAAATACTTCTTTATAGCTTTCAAATACTACCATACTCATCAGCTCATTTGATTTGATCGTTGCATCAACCCTGGGAGTTGGGGAAGAAAGAACAGGAGGAGAAAGACACTTTTAGAGACTTTAACAGTCGAGAAAATTGCAGCCAAACTGACTGGTCCATGTTCCCGTGGGTAAGGCCTCCAGGGTTGTATTAGCTCAGTCAGGGCTCTTCAGGTGTAAGCAAAAGACACCAGTTTAGCTGAACAAGGCAAAAAATAGCTCATGAAATTAAGGGATCAGCCTAAGAAAAGACAGGCCCTACAATGGCTCTGAAGCAGCGGTTCTCAACCTGTGGGTCGCGACCCACAGGAACTGTAGTAAAGGGCCACGGTATTACAAAGGTTGAGACCACTGCTCTAGAGTCACAGGGAGAAAGAAGACGGGACAGTCTTTTCAGGGCACCTCCATCCTGCCAGGGGCTCCCTGAGTTCCATGCATGAGATTCAAATTTTTGTGTTCCTAGGAAAGATAGTCTAATTGGCCTAACTTGGGTCTGTTGACTGTCCCCCAAAACAGTGGGGAAGGGCTGGCTTCATAAGGAGATAGGAACCTGCTCCTAGAAGAAGGGGAGAGAGATGGTGAACAGACAGAAATGAGGGGGCTCAGCTCTGAAGATGCCAGAAAGGGCTGGGCTCGCTGCCGCCCTCCCTCGCTCCCTCGGTCCCTCCCCCCAGCCTGCCGGCAATGTGTCCTGTTGTGTCCACATTTGCCTCATTTTTCTTTCTCTGCTGACAGACCTCTTGGGCTTACTCATTGACTCCAAAATGGCAGACTCAGCCCCCAAGTGCTTGCCCCGAATTAACTCAGAATCTCTGAGCCTCCATTCCAATTTTCCAGGAGAGAGCCCCTGGTTGTTCCAACTCCTGGGGTCTAATTAGCTGATAGGTTGTATGGGGAAAGGAATTGTGGGGCAGGACATGAAATTTATAAGACAGATGGGTACGCTTCCTCCAGAACAGTAAGATGAAAACCACAGTCTTGCCTCATAGAAACTTAAGAAGTGAGTGTGCTTGTGGACAGACAGACGGATGTGAATGTGGGCACGCATAGACATAGATATAAATAGACACATTTGTCACGGGCCCTCACCACCTCAATGTCCCAAGGCCCATGAGGACCCCTTTGGCCCAGGTCTACCTCAGCCTTTCGATTCCTGTGACTCACCAGATCCACCTCAGTTTTTCAAATGCCATTTCTTAGAGCAGCATCTGTGTGCATCTTTTTATTTTTTTTTAATTGCAACAGAGTCTCACTTTGTTACCCTCTGTAGAGTGCTGTGAGCAACCTCCAACTCTTGTGCTCAAGTGATTCTTTTGCTTCAGCCTCCCTAGTAGCTGGGACTACAGGCACCTGCCCCAAAACCCAGTTATTTCTTTTTTTGTTTAGCAGGCCCAGGCCGAGTTCAGACCCACCAGCCCTGGTGCACGTGGCAGGCACCCTAACCACTGAGCTACAGGCGCCCAGCCTGTGTGCATCTTTCTAAGCTAGACACAAGTCACAGGGAGCAGGCCAGCCTAGGGAGTGGTCATCTGTGGTCCAGGTGGTGTGGGGGGCAGGGGAGATAGAGGATGGGCATCTCCAGTCCCACACTGGGCATCCTTCTGGGCAAGAGGTCCCCTTCTTACCCTGTGTTTCCTGCTGTGGGCAGGTCAAGGCTCTTTTGGAAGACATCCTGGAGCGGGTGACAGACGAGTTTAACATCCCGGAGCTGCTGGCCCGGGTGGAGGAGTGCACGCCTTACGCTGTAGTCGTCTTCCAGGAGTGCGAGCGGATGAACGTCCTCACCCAGGAGATTCGGCGCTCACTGGGGCAGCTGGACCTCGGCTTGAAGGTGACTGAGGTCATGGTGGGTGGGAGGACATAGCCATAGGACGTAGCTGGATCCGTGTGGGGAAGAAGAAAGATCGGGGGCCTGGGAGCTGGAGGGCAGGTGTCCTACAACCTCCTAAATGCCCAGACTCCAAGTCAAGATATGGTGCAATCGCTGACATACCAGCCAGGAAAGGGTCTGTGTCTCCACTACCAATTACCTAAGTAAGTCCACTTCATTCACCACGAGATGATGTCAGGGGCCTCGCAGGGAGCCTGTTATTATTGTTCACCTGGATGGCAGGTAAGTGGGAGACTGTGCTGCCTGGGAGCAGCCGAGGGCAGTGACTGCTGTCAGTTTGCATTGGAGTGTTTATTACAAGAAATGCTGTCCCAGACAGCGGGAAAATGGGAAGGCAGCTCTGTGGCTGACACTGAGAGCTCAGGCAAGCCCAGAAATCCAGGTGTGGGACGTGCTGGTGCCTTGGGTCTGGCTCTTGGGGTCACAGCAGGGTCACATGTGCATGGGGAAAACGATCTTGAGGTTGTTTTCACAGGTAGTCACAGAGGAACTGTGAAAGAGACTGCAAAACCGAGGTCACTGGGGTTTTTAGGTGTGATCTCTTCATTTCCTTCCTCCCCCACCCCTGACTCCGGTACGCGTTGGGTAAAATAAGAAGGAAGGAGAGGCTGACAGTGTTGGGTGATGTTTCCAAATTCTGTACCAGCTATCAGTCTAATGCAACACAGAATTTCACAGCGCAATCTCAAAAGTAAATAAAGACTCTGCCCATCACATTATGCAGCTCCATTGCTGTGGTACGCAGATATATATTAGCAATTATCTCCAGTGGGTTTGCTGCACTCTCAGCATGGAATCCATGGGACGCCCTATAGGCTATTTACCCATTCAACTTGCAAGTCAGTCGCTCATTTTTCTTCCAAGAGCCTTCACCGTGGTTTTGTGTCCGGAATCGCAGCCTGTGCCTGGGCAGAGGTGAAGCGTGGGGAAGGAGTTTCTCTTTCTTTTCAGTCTAGTCCAAGCAGTGGTGATTAATGAGCTCTTCTAGCAAGTCCTGGAGCTGCTGGTGGAGGGTGCAGAGGAAGGAAGGGGAACCCTGCCCTCCCGAAAACAGTCTTGTGGGATTATGATGCAGAGTGGAATTAATTAAATGTCACCTTGAGAGAAGAAAGGAGAAACAGGTGCTGTATGTGGAGGAGGGAAGGCCCCAAGGAAGAAGCACATAGGGGCCCTGAGGGAGGGTAGGATTACAACAGGTGACAACAGTGGAGAGGCTTCTAGAGGTGCAGAGCAGAGGAGGCAAAGCCCATTCCAGGAGTTGACCTGCTTTGGCTGGAGCCAAAGGTCCACTCAGAAAAGCAAGAATAATACAGTGAACTTCCAAAAGGAAGCAACAGGACCTTTTCCTCCTGGTTCCTCTGTGAACTGGAGGACAGAGAACAATCTACTGTCATGAAAATCCAGTCTCAACTGGCCTGGTCACTGGCCTCTTGGGAGGTTTGATCACAATGCACATTCTCACCTCCAGTCATGTGGGGCCCAGAAATCCCTATTTCAACCAGCAGTTGGGTGTGTCTTAGGATGAGTCAAGCTTATGAAGCACAGTGTGAAGGAAACTAGGTAGAAGGAAAAGTTGGACAAAGGTATTCAAGGCAGGCTCGGCGCCTGTAGCTCAACAGGCTAAGGCACCAGCCACATACACCTGAGCTGGCGGGTTCAAATCCAGCCCGGGCCCACCAAACAACAATGACGGCGGGTGCCTGTGGTCCCAGCTACTTGGGAGGCAAAGGCAGGAGACTCACTTGAGCCCAGGAATTGGAGGTTGCTGTGAGCTGTGATGCTACAGCACTCTATCCAGGGTGACAGCTTGAGGCTCTGTCTCAAAAAATTAAAAAAAAAAAAAGTTATTCAAGGCAAAACCATGGTGCACAGGAGGTGGCAGCAGAGGCCAGAGAAGGGAACACTTTGAAGGCAAGAGAAGGGATAAAGCTGAGCTGGCTCTTGCCAGGACGAGAGAGCCAAAGGAGGGACTTGGTCAGGAGCGGTTCACAGGATGGTCCGGCCTATGAGTGAGGGGCAGAGGCCTGAGTCGGGCAGTGTCCATTGAAAGGGGCAGCGAGGGAGCGTCAGCTCCAAGCTTCCCCCGGAACACGCGTGGAAGGCCTGCTTGGATTTGCTGACCAGCTTACCTGGCAGGGGGCAGGGAAGAAAGAGAAAATTCTGCTTGAGGTGGTCAGCAGGAAAAAAAAAAAAAAAAAACCAAACTCCGTAAAATAATTTAAACATACTTATTCTGAATCTAATATATGTTAGCACAGCCCAGAGAGCCATGCCCAAGAACCTTGAGCAAGTGGTCGCCCTGTTATGGTTTGGTTTTTATACAATTCAGGAAGACAGGAATTATGTATAAATTATACATATACTACATGGAAGTTCCATGGCACACTTAAATTATGTTGATTTTTTAAAAGAGTGAAGAACAGAATATACTTACTGTGCTTTGAACTTCTTTTGAAAATAATTTAATTATTGATCTTTAAATTTTTCACCGCACACCATTTGAAAATCACTAGTGTAGGGACTCGCCTTGTAGCTGTGTTTGCTAAAAGGAAGATTAGGTAGTTTTCACACAAAGAGCAGTACTTTATCCTGCCCCCAAAGGTGAATTCTAGCCCCTCTCCCCTACAATGGCTTGTGGCTCTTAACGGCCATTTTTTCAGTTCATCGTGATTACTTTCCCCACTGACCTCTCTCCAGGGCTGGCTTAGCGGCTTGGGCTGCTATAACAAAATACCATAGACTGAGCAGTTTAAACAACAGACATTATTTCTCCCAGGTCTGGAAGCCCGAGATGAAGTGCTGGCAGGTTCCGTTTCTGGTGAGGGCTATTTTCAAGGTTTACAGCTCTGCCTTCTCTTTGGGTCCACAAATGGAAGAAGGAAAGAGAGAAAGTGAGAAACAGGGGAGAGACTGAGATTTCTTCCCCTTTTTATAAGACCACCATCCTATCAGATTAAGGCTGCACCCTTATGAACTCACTTAACCTTAATCACATTCTTAAAGGCTCCATTGTTTTAGTGCAGATTAATATGAAGGTACAAATGATTAGGTTACATTGTGTATGTTTCTAAGGTAAAGTTCAAGTTGTAACTGACCCAGGTGAGCCCTTCACTCTGTGCATGCTGGCCATGTGACCTCCTGGTGAGAGCTTACCAATCCTGCTCCCTCCTCCCCTTTTCCCTTTCCTCCCCCCCAGCAATTTGAATATACTTGTGTCATTCTCTTGTTCGGGCATGTAGCTGTTTTTCTATTAGATTCGTATTAGTATTGAGCACATTGGATACATCCTTGTGATACTTAACAAAGAAGAATGTGTTTCAGCTCCATCCATGTAAATACAAAAGATGTAGAATCATCATCATTTTCATAGCTGAATAGTATTCCATGGTATATATATCTCACAGTTTATAGATCCATTCATGGGTTGATGGGCCCCATCTTTAATCCATTGCAATTAGGCAGGAACACATCTCAGTCCACAGCAGGGGTCTTTCTCAGCTGTCAGCCCTGCAGGCTGAAGCTGCCTCCTGTGGAGAAGTTGCTATCTTAGCATGACTACTACTGGGGCCTCCTGTACCCAGGGCCAGTAGTTCCGTGAGCCACTTTGGCAGTGCTCAGGCCTGGAGGGCACCCGTGCATTCATCAGCTCTGTACCTTGGCTTTGGCCCTCCGTCACTCTCACTCACCTGATTTGGAGTCTCTTTCGTGAACGGGAGGAATGAAGTGGCATCAAAAAAGCTACCAGGCATGGGGATTGTGTTCTGTTTCTGTTAATGGCCATAATCCATCATGTCTGTTGGAAAAGCAGCGCTGAGAACTACTGATGGGGGAGGGGTTTGCTCCTCCTGTGGCCCTAGAGAGCACTGTGCTTCACCCACAGCAGTCTCTGGCACAGTGCACACCCCAGGCTGTCATGGCACACATCTGCAATTGCCATCCCTGCCCTCATCACCTGGCAAAGGCTCTGTCCTTCCTAAAACCCACCTGCTAAGGCATCTCCTATTGTGTCATATCTAAACCTCCCTGTGACTAATCCCTATAGACTGTGGTTACCCTGCTCTTCTGCACCCCTCTGCTCTGGAGGCCCCACATTGCTCCTGGGCTCATAAGTACTCAAGCCTGTATGACTTAGGAACTGCTCTTCAGTCATCACTCAAACCTGTTCTGCAAATGCAAACTCTGCTTCCTCTGTATAAACAGTAAACTACTCAAGTGATGACTCTGTTTTTTAAATGCTGTATATTTCCGGAAGGAAAAAAGAAAACTCTCTGTTTGCTATGGGGCTGAGTAGAGGGAGAGAGGTCAACTACAACCTCAGTATGTGTCTTTCTGTTTAATTTGTTTGCTCACCACTGCAAATAATGTGTAGCCTGTGAAGAATTCAATGGGCTTGACTTTTTAAATTGGGGATTTGGAAAATTACACACATATACACTATAATCAGTCCATTAAAAGTCAGTGGCCTGGATTAGTCATGGTGGGTTTTAGTTTTAAGTAATTCCTTTTAAACATTACAGGGTTTTGGTGTTTTCTTTTCTTTTTTATTTTTACCTAAACAGATATAGATACTGATTAAAAAGGAAATTTTACAACTGTGATAGGAATCTCTGAAAGGTGTTATTGAAGTGACCCTTTCAAGTGACTTGTGGTTTTCTGCTTATTACCAACAAAACACATTTACCTTTCCACCATAAATAACTAGAAAATCAGACAAACTATAAAAAAAAAATCAGTTTTCGGATACCAGGCAACAGGCAACATAAGGCTATGATACTTGAGAGAAAGGAAACAGGAAATGTAAGCCCTTCATTGCACAAGCTTACTATATGGAGGCAGTTTCCAGGGTACAGGTCAGGGAGCAGGAACCCCAAAGAGCCCCACAGTCTTGCTGAAATTGGGAGACATAGAGCAGAGTTTACGGAGGCCGAGGTTGCTAAAATGTGCCCAGTAAAGACCCAGGGTGGAGAGCTGCTCGGAGGAGGAGGTACGCAGATCCACACAAGGAATGCCCCCGAGACTTTGGCTCTGCACATGACTGAGAGGGGACTACTGAGTGAGAATCACGAGAACAGAGCAGAGAGAACAATTCTCAGAGGAATAGTTTGTGTTCCCAACAGCCAGAGTAGAAAGAACTCAAAAAATAGGAGGCATTAGGGGGGAATTCTCAGAACCAAGTTGGCAGTGGATCTAAACAGAACCTAAAAGCTGGTCTGGCCCCACCCTAACAAACCTTCTGTGGGAGCCGCCAATACAGCCATTGATTTCAAATAAATTAACTGCAGGCAAAAATGAATCCTGGCACTATTTGAAGGAATACAACCAAATTCAGCACTCAATAATATAAAATTCACAGTGTCTTACATAGTGTAAACAGATTACAGGCCAGGAAAGAAGCAGGAATCTCTGACTCACAGCCAGGAGAAAATGTGGTCCGCTGAAAGGGAGGGAGAACGACAGAGGTGATGGAATTAGCAGACAAGGGTGTTAATCTGAACTAGAACAACGATTATAAGTTCACTTTATGTGTTCAAGATGTAAAAAACAAGAGTGTAATCAGGTAAAAAATGGAAAATAGTTTTTAAAGACCCCCATGGAATGTATAGAGATGAAAAATACCATATCTGAAATGAAGACTGAACTTCCAAGACGTGACAGCTGACTAGACCCTGGAAAAGATCAGTAATCATGATAACATGACAATAGAAACTACCCAAAATAAAGAAAAGAGACTGAAAAAAGTGTACAAACCATCCAGGACCTATGAGATAATATCAGTGGTCTAGCAGGTGGATCAGTGGAGCTCCCAAAGGATGGGGTTGTTAGGGGGAGCAGGAAAAATATTTGAAAACTTAAGGGCTACAATATTGCAAATTACATAAAAATCATAAACCCACAAGCACAAGAAGCTCAAAAAGCACTGTGCAGAATAAGCCTAATTAAGATATTATAAAGCTGTCTCATAATAAAATCGCTGCAATCTCGGGATAAAATGTTAAAAGCAAACAAAAGAAAAAACAAAAATCCTATGTAAAAGAGTAAACAAAAAATGCTTAGCCGTACATACATTTATGTGCTGAGTAAATGCTAGTAGCAGACTTCTTATCAGAAGCTGCACAAGCCAAAAGAAGTGGAGAAATATTGAAGTACTAAAAGGAAAAAACTATAATCCTAGATTCTAGGCCTAGGAAAAAGTATCTTTCACAAAAGAAAACTAAGTAAAGATGTTTTCAGGCAACTGAGAGAATTTGTAGTCACCAGGCCTACAGTACAAGAAATGTCAAAGGAATTTCTTAGAAAGAAGGAAAATGATATCATGTAGAAATTTGGAGTGCACGAGGAAATGATGGTCTCCACAGATGGTAAATGTATGAGTAATATAAAACACATATTTCCTCTTTTAAAGTCTTCTTGAATGGCTCGGCGTCTGTGGCTCAACGGGCTAAGGCGCCAGCCACATACACCTGAGCTGGCGGGTTCGAATCCAGCCTGGGCCCGCCAAACAACAATGACGGCTGCAACCAAAGAAAATGGCCAGGCGTTGTGGTGGGCGCCTGTAGTCCCAGCTACTTGGGAGGCGGAGGCAAGAGACTCACTTGAGCCCAGGAATTAGAGGTTGCTGTGAGCTATGATGCCACAGCACTCTATCCAGGGTGACAGCTTGAGGCTCTGCCTCAAAAAATAAATAAATAAATAAATAAATAAAGTCTTCTTGAATAATAATTGACTGTTTAAAACAAAAATAATAAAAATTGCCATGGGCTTTATAAAGAACCAAAAATTGCAAAAAATAAAAAAGCATGAAAAATAAGAAGAGAGAAACAGAAGCAATTGTAAATAATTCTCACACCATATGTGAAGTGGTATAATATTGTTTTGAAGGTAGAGTGTGATAAGTTAAATGTGTATATTGTGAATCCTTCGGTAGAGTTCAGCAGGCCTACTGTACATGAAATGTAAAAGGAATTTCTTCTTGGCCAACAGGCCAAATCTAGCCTACAACCTGTTTTTATAGATAAACATTGAAATACATCCGCAATCATCCATTATCACATGGTTTGTGGAAGCTTTTGTGCTACAATAGCAGAGTTGAGTAGTTTCAACAGAGTCCATGTGGCCCACACAGCCCATATTTATTTACTATTTGACACTTTACAGAAAAAAGTTTGCCAACCCGTGCCCCAGTGCAACCACTAATAAATAAATAATGGTAGATTTAAATCCTACCATGTTGGTAATTACATTAAATATAAATGGACTAAGTGCTCAGGGTACTGATTACAACTGTATGATTGGACTTTTGAAAAATAAAACCTCGCTATGTGTTGTCATGTCAGGAGACCTGTCTCCAGATCACTTCCACATTTTGAGATTTGCTAGAAGTCTCAGCACATAAATGTATGTACAGCTAAGATCTGTTTCCGTGATGCAGTAAGAACACACACACAGCCAGATCATCAGGGGAAAAGACGCAGGTGGAGTCAGGAGAAGCCCATTTGCTTCCACATACCACGTGCTTCCCAGGAGGCTCGCACAGAGTGCCTCTTCTCTCTAGCAATGCGAATGGATCAACATTTGTGTAACATTTCTGCTCAGGGAATCCAATTAGAAACTCCAGTACCCAAAGATTTTGTTAGGAGCTGGTCACACAGACACCCTTTGCCTAGTATATTCCAAAATCCTAGGCTTCCAGATGAGAAGTAAGGATTCAGTATAAATCAAATTATTTGCACAGTCTGGATATAGTCAACCACCCTTATCAGTTAACCGCTTGTGAACAGCTAAGTTTCCAGATGCCAGCCACAGGCTGTACTTGCATACAGGTGTTTTTTGTTTGTTTGTTTGTTTTTTGAGACAGAGTCTCACTATGTCTCTCTTGGTAGAGTGCTATGGCATCACAGCTCACAACAACCTCCAACTCTTGGGCTTAAATGATCCTCTTGCCTCACCCTCCCTAGTAGCTGGGAATACAGGTGCCTGCCGCAACATCCAGCTATTTTTTTGTTGCAGTTGTCACTGTTGTTTAGCAGGCCTGGGTCCGGATTGTACCTACCAGCTTCATTGTATGTGGCTGGCGCCCTAACCACTGAGGCGTTTTTTTGTTTTTTGTTTTCTGTCTTTTTTCTTTTGCAGTTTTTGACCCAGGCCAGGTTTGAACCCGCCACCTCCGGTAGATGGGGCCAGTGCCCTACTCCTTTGTGCCACAGGCGCTGCCCAACGCAGGCGTTTTTATAGGATGGTCTCAAGCTTGCCCTTTAAATCTATCAGCATAGCTGACTACCAAGAGAAATGATGGAAAAAAATTTTACATATAAAGTTGAAAATAGGTCAAAAAGAAAAAGATGAGAAAAAATATAATATAAAAAATTAATCAAGAGAAAGCTATAGAATCTAGATAAATATCAGACTGATTATATTTTAAAATAAGCAATGTTCCCAGAGAGAAAGAGAAGTATTACACAATTATAAAGAAGATAATTTGTGAAAAGAATGTAACAACCCTAAATGTGCAGGCACCTTGTAACTGAGCTTCAAAATACCTGAAGCAAAAAATGATAGAACTGGAAGGAAAAACAAACAAATCAACAAGTACAGTTGGAAATGTTGAGACTCCTATCTCAATAATAGGCAAAACAAAGCAGAGAATGGGAGGGAGGGAGGGGGTGGGGGGTCATGGGTGTGGTGCACCTGTTGGGGGAAGGATACAAGTATGAGAGGGTCTTTATCTAACAAATGCCCTCTCTGTAACCTGGTTCTTTGAATCAATGAATCCCCAACAATAAAAAAAAAATAAATAAGTAAAACAAGTAGATAGAAAGACAGTAAGGATGAAGAAGACTTAACAAAATTATCAACCAACTTAACCAACATCTTCAGTTACTCCAACAGCAGAATATACATATATGTTTCTTTTTTGAATTTTTTAATTTAATTCTCATTAAATAATAACTGTCTATAATGTGATTTGATATACAGCGTAGAATGATTAAGTCAAACTAACATAACCATTACCTCACTTACTTATTTTTGTGGCAAGGCATTTATAATATGCTCTTAGTTATTTTGAAATGTATCCTTGCATTGTGTACATTAGGTGAGATCCTGCCAAATATCACCCCTCCATTCACCCTTCCATCCATCTTTCTGGACTATATTTGTGTTTTATCATTTGTATGAATGTGTAAGTGATTATATATGGGTTTTATAATAGTATTGAGTACATTGAATACTTTTTTCCCCATTCTTGAGATACTTTACTAAGAATATGTTCCAGCTTCATCCAGGTAAACATAAAAGATATAAAGTCTCCATCCTTTTTATGGCTGCATAGTATTCCATAAGATATATATGTATACCACAATTGTTAATCCAATCATGGGTTGATAGGCATTTGGGTTGCTTCCACAACTTGGCAATTATGAATTGGGCAGCAGTAGACATTCTGGTGCAAATGTCTTTGTTGTAAAATAATTTTTGTTCATCTGGGTAGATACCTAGTAATGGAATTGCATGATCAAACCATAAGTCAACTTTTAGTTCCTTGAGAATTCTCCAAACTTCTTTGCAAAAAGGCTGTATTAGTTTGTGATCCCACTAGCAGTGTAGAAGTGTTCCCTTTTTGACACATCCATGCCAACATCTGCAGTTTGGGGATTTTGTGATGTGGGCCACTCTTACTGGAGTTAGGTGATATCTCAATGTGGTTTTGATTTGTATTTCTCTGATGATTAAAGATGATGAGCATGTTTCATGTCTTTTTGGCCATTTGCGTGTCATCTTCAGAGAAGTTTCTGTTCGGGTCTCTTGCCCACAAAAAAGTGGGGTAGTTTGTTCTTTTCTTATTGATTGAGTTCTCTGTAGATTCTAGATATCAGACTTTGTCAGAAACATAACCTGCAAAAATCTTCTCCCATTCCAAAGGCTGTCTGTTTGCTTTACTTGCAATGCCCTTAGCTGTGCAGAAGCTTTTTAGTTTGATCAGATCCCAATAATATATTTTTGATGTTGCTTCAATTGCTAGGGGGGGTCCTCCTCATAAAAAGTACTTGCTCAGAACAGTCACCAAAATCAAGTATATTCAGTGTCATAAAACAATCAATATTAGTGAATTAAAATCATACATAGTATATTCGCTGACCATAACAGAATTGAACTAGAAATAAATAATAGAAAGATATCTAGAAAATCCCCAAATATTTAGAAATTAAATAACTTATTTCTAAATAATTCTAAGTATTTTGAATGGGATTAAAATTAAAATATAATATGTAAAATTATGTGCAATGTAGCTAAAGCAGTACTTAGAAATTCACAGCCTGAAATACAAATATTAACAAGAAAAAAGTTCTCAAATCAATGGTCTAAGCTGTATCTTAAGAAGCTAGAAAAAAGACAGCAAAATAAACCCAACTTTTAACACAATGTTGTTAACTCAACGTTAACAAAAGGAAAGAAATTATAATAAAGGAGAGAATTAATGAAGCTGAAAACAAAAAATAAGAAAGAAACCTTTATGAAAGCTCTGAAGACTTATTCTTTTTTAAAAAGTCAATAAAATTAATACTCGTTTATCAAGATTTATAAGAAAAAAGAGAAAATGCAAAAATTTTAAAAATCAGGAATGGAAGGGGACCCATGACTATCAATTCTGTAGTCTTTAAAAGCGTTGTAAAAGAGTATTATGTATGGGCTCGGTGCCTGTGGCTCAGCAGGCTAAGGCACCAGCCACATATACCTGAGCTGGCGGGTTCGAATCCAGCCCAGGCCCGCCAAACAAAACAACAATGACGGCTGCAGCCAAAAAATGGCCAGGTGTTGTGGCGGGCGCCTGTAGTCCCAGCTACTTGGGAGGCGGAGGCAAGAGACTCGCTTGAGCCCAGGAATTGGAGGTTGCTGTGAGCTGTGATGCCATAACACTCTATCCAGGGGGACAGCATAAGGCTCTGTCTCAATAAAAAAAGAAAAAAAGGATTATGTATGAATAATTCTCTGCAATTAAATTCAACTACTTAGATGAGGAGAACAATTTCCTTAAAAGACTCCATCAAAGCTCACTCAAGTAGAAATATATAACCTGAATAGCTATATATCTATTACTAAAGGAATTGAATTCATAATTTCAAACTTCCAACAACAAAAACCTCAGACTTACAAGGTGCCACTGGTGAATTCTACAAAACATTTAAGGATGAAATAATACCCATTCTACAAAAACTTTTCCACTTCTGGGAAGATGAGCTAGATATTAACATGTATGTCCTTATTGCTTCTCCAAGAACAGCTAAAATCCATGGCCATCTTTTATGTAAGACATCTTTTATGTGAAACATGTAGAGAAGAGTGAAGCTTTCTAGGAACCTCAGAACCCAAAGAACAACACACTGGTTAACTTCCCTGGATTTTCTTTATGCCTCATATACCTCAGAATTGGAGCTATAAGAAAAAAAAAAAACTAGCAAACCAGAAATGCTAATGGACCCAGGTAAAACAACAGCAGCAAAAGTCTGCTCTCTTCAGCAAGGAGAGATAAAAGGACCAGGAAAGAGACTGCCTGACAAGACAGAAGATTTTTAGTCAATAATCATGCTATTTCAGCCAAACACCAGGGGAAACGAACAAACAAGCAAACAAACTGTGGCCCCATCCATACCCATACTGACAAAGCCCAAGGGACCAAGGGGGGAGCTTAGACTTCTACCCTCATCGGATTATAATGTGGTGTGCATGAAAGCCACATAGGGAACCAGGACTTGTATCCCCCACTACCAAGTAGACAGCACCCACTCACACTGTGAAGACCACCTGGGGAGGATAGACTTCTCCCTTCACTCTCCAGTAACAAGGCATCCCTCCCTCTCCCTGCTAGAATAGTGTTAGAGAAGGCCTTTACCACTGCCCAGGCATAGTAAGATCATCCACCCCCTGGAAGCCATCCAGAGTAGTAATAGGCACTCCCACCCCTCCCAGAAGAGCTATAGTAAGGAGCCTGAACTCTTACCCCAGCCAGCATTCACAGGAATCCCCTCCACACACACCTCCAGTGTCAACAAAGACCCAGGGGAAAACCTACAAAGGCCAAGAGGAGAACTACCTGGCAGCAAGGAGGTGCATCGCTCCATTCCTCCAGTAGAGCAGTGTCAAAATAAATTAGACATTAACCAGTGTCTTGCCAGGTGCCTGTAGTCCCAGCTACTTGGGAGGCTGAGGCAAGAGGATCTCTTATGCCCAAGAGTTTGAGCTTGCTGTGAGCTGTGATGCCATGGCACTATACCCAGGGAAGCAGAGTGAAACTTCATCTTAAAAAAAAAAAAAAGTAAATAGAATAGCTGAAATAATTTCAAAAAAGAAGAATAAAGTGGGAAGAATTAGTCTAACCAATTTCAAGACTTAATACATAACTATAGTAATCACGACTGTGTGGTATTGATGGAGGGAGGGACATATACAGAAGCCGGAAGCAGAGCTGCCCAAATATGCTTACCTGATTTTTTACAAAGGTGCAAAAGTATTTCAGTGAAAGAAAGACAGCCTTTTCAGCAAATGATGTTGGCTTGGCACGCATAGCTCAGTGGTTAGGGCATCAGCTACATGCAATGGGGATGTCAGGTTTAAGCCGGGCCCAGGCCTGCTAAACAATAATGACAACTGCAACAAAAAACTAGCTAGGCATTGTGGTGGGCACCTGTAGTCCCAGCTATTTGGGAGGCTGAGGCAAGAGAATCTCTTAAGCCCAAGAGTTTGAGGTTGCTGCAGGCTGTGACACCAGGGCACTCTACGAAGGGTGACATAGTGAGACTGTGTCTCAAAAAAAGAAAAAAGAAAAAAAAAACCTAAGCTAGATCTTGCATCTGACATAAAAATTAACGCACAATAGGTGGCACCCGTAGCTCAGTGAATAGGGTGCCAGCCACGTACACCAAGGCTGACAGGTTCAAACCTGGCCTGGGTCAGCTAAAATAACAATGACAACTGCAACAAAAAAATAGTCAGGCATTGTGGTGGGCACCTGTAATCCCAGCTACATGGAGGCTGAGGCAAAAGAATTACTTAAGCCCAAGAGTTTGAGGTTGCTGTGAGCTATTATGTCACAGTACTCTAAAATTAACTCAAAATAGGTAAGTAACTGATGTGGAAAACTCAAAACTATAAAACTTCTAGGGACAAAGAACAACAGCAGAAAATCTTTAAGATTTAGGGATACCAAAAATTTCTTAGACTTGACACCAAATCACAAGCCATAAAATGAAAAATAGATAAGTTGGACCTCCTCAAAATCAAAAATTATCACTCTATAAAACACACTCATTTAAAAGAATGAAAAGACAAGCAATAGACGGGGTGAAAATATTTATAATCCACATAGCTGACAGAGGACTAGTATCTCAAATATATAACTTGCAAACATAATAGAAAAAAACATTCAACCAGGAAATGGGCAAAAGATCTGACGACATCTCACTGAAGAGACTATGCATGTGTAAAACAAGCACTTGAAAAGATAGTTGTCTTCATTAGCCACTGGGGAAATGCAAGTTAAAATCACGAGAGTAACTAAAATAAAAAATAGTGACAATGCCAAACGCTGGCAAGGATGTGTAAAACCTGGGTCACTCCTACATTATTGGTGAGAATGTGAAGAGATACAGCCACTCTTCAAAAACTAAACATGCAGCTGGACACAAACCAGCCCTTGCATTTTGAGCAGTTATTCCAGAGAAATGAAAACATGTTCACACAAAATCCTGCACGTAAAAGTGTACAGCAGCTTTATTCATAATAGCCCAAACCAGGAAACAACCCGGATGCCCTTCAATGGCTGAATGGTTAAACAAACTGTGGTATATTCATACTGTATCAGTCCTCCATTACTGCTATAATTTATTAAAAATTCACCAGCTTAAAAATAGTTTATTATCTTACAGAAGTCAGAAGTCTGAAAAGCAAGATTCAAACAAAACTGTGTTTATTCTGCAGGCTCTAAGGAAAACTTAGATTTTTCCCAGGTTCTAGAAGCTGCCCATATCCCTTGGCTCCAGGACCTCTCCCCACCTTCGAAGCCAGCAGAGTAGCATCTTCTGTCTCTGAGTTGACCCTTCTTCTGCCTCCAGCTTTTAAGGGTCCTTTGTGACTACACTGGGCCAACTCTGACCATCCAGGATATTCTCTTCATCTTAAACTCCTTATCTCACATCTGTAAAGTCCCTTTTGCCTTATAAGGTAACATATTCACAGGTTCCAGGGATTAGGATTCAGACATCTGTGGGGGGGCTTATTATCCTGTCTACCACTCATACTATGGAAATCCCTCAGTAATAAAAAGGAATAAACTATTTTTTTAATAATTTTATTGAATCATAATTATGTACATTGGTGCAATCATAGGGCACAATTCATATACAATCAGAAATATTTTGATCGTACTGTTACAGATAGCCTTCATGGCATTTTCTTGATCACTATATAAAAACATTGATACTCTACCTTTAATAAGTTTCACCAGTACCCTGCTAAGATGCACCATAGGTGTGTTCCCACTAATTGCCCTCCCTCCACCCATCCTCCCCCCTCCCCTCCCCTCTCTTTCTCCTTTCCCTGTATTCCT
>CAUYON010115810.1:0-18126 GCA_963573935.1 Arctocebus calabarensis | reverse complement strand
AAATATTATGCAGCCTTAAAGAAAGATGGAAACTTTACCTCTTTCATGTTTACATGGATGGAACTGGAACATATTCTTCTTAGGGAAGTATCTCAGGAATGGAATAAAAAGTATCCAATGTACTCAGCCCTACTATGAAGCTAATTTATAGCTTTCATATGAAACCTATAACCCAACTACAGCAAAAGAATATGGGGAAAGGGATAAGGGAGGGGAGAGGAGGGAGGAAGATGGGTGGAGGAATAGTAATTGGTGGGTCCACACCTAGGGTGCATCTTAGAAGGGTACAGGTGAAACATACTAAAGGTAGAATATGAATATCTGTACACAATAACTAAGAAAATGCCATGAAAGCTATGTTAACCAGTTCAATGAAAATATTTCAAATTGTATATAAAATCAGCACATTGTACCCCATGATTGAATTAATGTACACAACTATGATTTAATAATGAAAAAAAAAAGTACTGTCTGCTGCAAAATCAAGTAGTGTGCTTGAGAGTAATTAAGAAAAAACAATCTTACATTACTGTATATGCAGGTCAAAAGAGAATGTCTCAGGCATTAAGTCCGAAGAAGTCTCAATTAAAAAAAAAAGAGAGAGAGAGAGATCCTGTAGTTACTAAAATATTGTGGTTCTGGCACATGAATTAACAGGTTAATGAAATAGAATATAATATACATGTATAATTAATGAATAATAAAATAGAGTATATAATAAATGTAGTCTTTAACTTTTTAATAAAAAGAGTAAGTCAAAAAAATTATATCAGGACAAGTGGTTAACCGCTTTGGGAAAAAAAATAAAGCTTACTTCCCTACCTAACTCCTTGTACCAAATAAATTTTGGATGGATGAAATATGTATTTAATAAATGTATACATAAAAGATATTTAAATATTTCATCTTGGTGTAGGGAAGGCCTCTAAGGAACATATTAAAGTCAAAACCCAAAACAGGAGTCTGGGGATTCAGAGTATTAGAAGACAACCATGTTTTCTTGAAAGGAAAGTTTACCAGGGGTGTGCTCCAGGTTGATAGACAGATAGGCAAAAATGGCACTCAGGGATGGCACTAGAAATCATCCCCTGATTTCCTTACACTCTCCTCTTCTTAGAAAATTCACTGTGCCCCCGCACAGACCAGCCCAGGTGCCTGTGGCTGCTAGCCAACACAGCTGATTAGACTGGAGATGGACACCTGACCCAGGCTGAGCCAATCAGAGTTTCTACCCCAGGAATTTAGAAACTGGGCCAGGTAGCTCTGAGGAGACATGCTGTGAGGTAATGGGCCCTAGGGAGACTGAGGGGGCTCCATGACTCCCATAAGTGAGAAAGAGCAAGAATCAGGAAGCTGATGTAAAGCACACTAGTGTGCTGAGAAGAGAGGGAACACCCTGTCCAAGGCCTGAGAGCCCACTGGGTCTCCGAGGGATGGCGGGACTCGAGGATGCGCGAAGGTGACCTGGTTCTCATGAAGACCTTTTCCAAGTGAGTCTCCTGGAAATAAGCCCCTTTTCTACCTGAGTGGTTTGGGCTGCTCCTCTTTCTGGGAACGTCCCAATTCCCGATGAAGATGCAGCTTGTCTGGATCCATGTGTTGGAATGGGGATGGTGCCTTAAGAAGGCAAGAACAAAGCAGGGGAAGTGTGTGGGCGAGGAGCGGAGGTTGCCAGCTCCGTTCTGTTTGAGAGGGACCTTAATTAGCAATGAGAGCACAACTAGGGATACAAATAAAGGGAGTACATAGAAAGGAAGACGTCCCAGGGCGCCGGCCATATACACCAAAGTTGGGAGGCCCCAACCCAGCCCGGGCCAACTAAACAACAATAACAACCTCAACAACAACGAAATAGCCGGGTGTCATGGCGGGCGGCTGTAGTCCCAGCTACTTGGGAGGCTGAGGCAAGAGAATCCCTTGAGCCCAAGAGTTTGAGGTTGCTATGAGCTCTGATGCCTTGGCTCTCTACCTAGGGCGACGTAGTGAAACTGTGTCTCAAAAAGAAAAGCTTGGTAAAAGAAAACCCTCAGAAATAGCAAATGTGGGACAAAATGTCCCAGGGTGCTTCTGTTTATTTTCAAGGGAGTAGACAAAGCAGAGAAAACAGAGAGATGTTCACTCTTGAACAATTTTTCCAAGGACTAAAACCCAGGCCCTTCTGATTCCCAGCGGGAGAATAGCTGGCTGACTTTCCACAGCCTCACGTTGTTTCCCTGATTCTCAGATCTTCTCCACTGAGGGGAAGTTGGAAGAGAGAATCACAATAGAAGGAATCACCCTCAGGTGTGAGGACTCTGCTTTCCCTATAGGATAATAATAGTCCTGGGCTGGATCCACCGGTGAAGTTGAGTCTCTTATAAAAATAAAATCAAACTTCACTAATCTCATTTTGGGGAATGAAAAGCCAGCTTCCTTTTTCTTCTGGAAAAAGTGTTTCTGGTTTTTTCTCTTAATGAGAGCAAAAGTGCCCAGCAGCCTAGAGCCACAGCCAGAAAGTAACAAGTGGAGCCTCAAAGAAATGAGGAAAAATAAGAAACCTCCAGAGGGTCATGGGCCATTATCATTTCTGCTGTGATTTTTCTAGTGATAAGAGTTTATCAGTTGGCTGTGTCTCCATAGCCACAAATCTGAGCAATTTTAATTGCTGCTGCTGATTGAGGTGAATGAGTAAACAAGTGTCCCTTTTTATATATTTATTGAAGACATCAACCATAGTCACATACTCTCCCTGGTATTAGAAGCATAAATGTGACAGCTGAAATATGCTTCAGTGATAAAGCCCAACACTTTCATTATATGTGTCACTAGATAATGTCTAGAGATAGAAAATTATGGCTTTTTCCTCCCTGGATTTCCCTTTCTTCTTTCCCTCGGTTCAAGCTGGTCCTCAGGCTACATAGCAAGACAGAAAAGAGAAGTAAGCCACAGGATGTATGGTGTTTGTATCCAAAATCCACAGCAGGAATTATGGTGAGGTGAGTGAGGCACTATCCTCAGTAGGAAAATCTGAGAAGTTACTAAAAAAAATTCAAATAAGTACCCCAAAATCCATAATCTTTAAGATATGCCTTTAAATTTAGTGGCTAAAGAAGGTATATTGTTCACTTCACTCTGACCCCAGCCCTACCCAGGGTAGAATTTGGAGATCCATGGCAGGTGTAGGGAGAGAGAAATGGAGGAAGGAAAGGTTCTCCCTAGAAAATGTCTTTCTAGCTCAAGGAAATAGAGAGAGAAAGAGAGAATTCTAGAGTCTGGAGACCCAGCAAGGGATCAAAACCCCAAAGACACATAACTAGCATGACCATGGAGATAGGACCATATATAGTTGTGCAAAGCATCCTTGGGTCCTAGAGTGACAAAGAAGCAGCAGGCAGCCACTGGGCAAGGACTAGCCCCATGGGCACTGATGGCTAAAGGATGAGTCCAGTGAGTTAGCACTTCACAAGATACCAGAACTGTGGTCCAATGTGAATTGACAAATGAGATCATCACCTACCCACCTGCAGGTTCAGGATACATTGTCAAAATATAACATAATTACATTTACAGAAAATAAAATCAGGCAATAATTCTTGTATACCTGTGGTTTAAGTTTAATATTAATATTCCTGCTATATCCATATAGAGAAACCAAGGTCAAAAAATTAAGCAGCTTGCCCTAAGAGTGGATGAATCTATATTTGCTAGGGGAAACATTAATTTAAAATGACATCCTAGGTTTAGGAAGAATTCCTATTACAATCATACTTTCTGTTTCTAGAGTTGGCTCTGTGATGTTCTTGTGTAAATATCTCACTGATGAATGCCTGGGAGCCTCTGGTGATGGTTGATAGGAAATGAGAGCAATCGGAGAGCCATCTGTCTTCTGTTACCCTTACTTCTCACCAAAATTCTTTTGGGAAGGCAGAACTGAGTTTGTATATAGCATGCTTCCTTCTATCAGATCAAAGAAAGAGCCCAAGATCACATAAGTAAAATTTATTTTCAGATCATGATGAAGTTATTGGCTTTCTCTTGACAGAAATTACATACATACTACAGTAGAAGACACATCATTTTTCTATGCATTTTTTATAATAGCTAGATTTCTTAAGGTCAAGTTTTCTTCTCCAAGTATATTCAGTGATATGAAACTTGTCAGAACAAATCTAGATACATCTTTATGTTCTTATGTTGTTTGATTCCAGGATTCCACTAGGAAAATAGAAAGGGATCAAAACAATATAGCATTAACAACAAAATAAATATCTGATGTACTATGTATGGTGTCTGTGTAAAAACAGCCGAAGGAAAAGAGAGAAACTTAACACTATCTCAAATACCACTGCTTTCTGGAAAACAATTACAATGTTTTCACTGCATTTACTTTCAGATTCTAAGATACCATCACTGTAAGCTATACCTTAGATTTAATAAGAACTTTCAAGCAGAAAAGGAAAGGATATTAAGTATTTATCAATTGTAAAATGCACTCCAATTGAAGAAATGGTAAAATGTGAAAAAGTATCCATGCAATGAAGGAAAACTAGCAATAGAGATTCTGTCTCTTAGAAACTCATTCATTACTATCTGCCTTAGAGGAAGGGCCACAGAATCCTGTATCAGGACCAAAAGCAGAATCATAAAAACTTAGGATTAAGGTACAAAAAAAGGGGATGGGTAAGCTTTTCCAGGTTTCCTAGGCAGGGTGGCATTGAAGGAAGACCCATGGACTTTGATAATTATGGGTCCAGATCTCAGCTCTGCCATTTATTACCTGTGTGACTTGGAGCCTCAGTTCACTCATCAGAGAATTGGGAATTGCCTCATGTACACAATAAATGTTTTCTGTGACCCTAAATTTCTCTGGCACTGATGATAGAGAATGAACAAGACAGAGAAGGAACCCCCGCTTCTGGAGCTTACATTCTAGTGAGGGAGCAAACAAGCAGACAAACAGGATAAGTGCCATCATTTCGGATCATGCATGCATGATCATCCCCAGCAATGCATTGAAGGAAATGAAGCAAGGGAGTGGGACAGCATCTGAGGGAGGCAGCCTCTCTGTGGAGGCAGTATTGGAGCTGAGACCTCAAAGAGTGGAGGAAAATCATTCTAGGGAGAGTAAACAACTCTCTCTACATAGATCCCTAAAGGATATAGCTGTGTATGAGACACCACTTAAGTGTTTGTGTGGCTACAGCAGTGATATCATAGGGCAAGGAAGAGCAACAGAGATGAAATGAGTGAGATAGGGAGGGCCAGTCATTCAGTTCTATAAGACACAGTGAGAAGTTTGGTTATGTTCTAAAGGAAGCCATGTTAAGCTGAGAGTGATATGATTAAATTTTTATTTTAAAAATTCACTCTAGCTATGGTCATTAATGCAAGAGATGCCTTTGGGATTAGCTGAGAAAATATGAAGGACCTGGCATAATGCTTGGCCCCTCATGCATGCTGCTGGCAGTTATTAACTACAAAATACATGAAACTCTGTGCACATCCATTATATTCCATTCAACATATTGCATTTAATTAACAGGTTAAAGGCTTGTCTCCCCAACAAAACTGAGCTACTTGATGGCAGATACTATTCCCATTGTGGTATTCTTAGAGCCTGGTACAGACTTAACTCATGGTAAGCACTTTACTCTGTTTACTGAATAAAGGGCTGAATGCATGAATGAATCTTCCCTGATGACTAAGAAGGAAACTGCCATAGTCCCTGCTCCTCCATCATAAGTGTTAAGACATGGAGCTTCAGATTTAGAAAAATGACCAGGTTATAGATATGGTAGAATGCAAAAATAATCATAAATCCTTTAGCTCCTTCTGTCATGAGGTAGGGCTTGTTTTCCTACTCCTTGAACCTGAGCTATGTGAATTGCTTTAGCCAATAGAATGTAGGGAGAATGATGTTACTAATTTCAGGGCTGAGCCTCAAGAGACCTTGCAGCTACCAATCTCATGCTGGGAACCCTTCTACCACCATGTCCCAGGTTAACAAGTCTAGGTTAGGCTGCTAGAGTGTGAGCAGCCATGCAGAGGGAGGCCTTGCCCATCCCACCTATTCCAACCAAGAATGGCATAACAGAGCCTCAACCAGGACTGCCCAGCTGAGCCCAACCCACATTCCTCACACACAGGTTCATGAGAAATAATAAATTGTTGTCATTTTAAACCACTAAATTTGCTTATTATGCAGCAAGAATGAACTAACACAGCAGCTTAGAGGAAAGACAGAAATCTAATCTAAGAGTAAGTCAGCAAAAAAAGAAAGACCAATTTGAAAAAGAGGAGAAAATTAAAAAGGCTGTGAACTCCAAATATTGAATTAAGACCAAAACTCCTCTTTTAGTCTAAAATGCCAGTAGCATACCACCAGAACAATCTTTTAATGGAGCGAGTCCTCATATTCTGCTGATTTTCTGAAACAGCTAAATACCCTTCTGTCAGCATTGCTTCAGTTTGCTAAGTACCCATCCCTCTCCACTGAAATATCCTATCCCCCCATCTAATCATGTTTCTATAAAAGGTTAAACTTAATCAACCCTAAGGTGTCAACAATGGCACCAACATTTATTCTCCATTACAAGGAGTAAAACCCCCTGTGTAGCTGAATTGCAAGAAATATAAGCCATCACTTTTCCAAGTTCTCCAAATCAGTCTCCAAAGAACATCCAAGCAGAAGCCTAAGGGCCAAGTCTCTCTGGGCCATTTAAAAACTGTCACAAGAACAGTTCACCTCTAGGGATTCTATGTGCCCCTGATTCCACATGTCCACTGAAATAGACTGGCAACACCTGTGAGTGACAGTCCCAGCCAGAGGAGAACTTAATGTCCAGAAAATGCCACAAACCCCATTTCCACTCCTTGGATTTATAAGAATCATAAAAAACTCCCCAGAGTTATCTTGATCTAGTTTTTTGTCATCTTTATTGTTTTTACAATGCTCCTGCTATGTCCCACATGACTCTGGGGTTACAACCACTAAAATAAAATCTCAGTACCAGTACAAATGCTACTTGTCCTATGTTCTGCAACCCCCTCCCACACCAGCAATGTGCTGCTTCTCCATGAATCCTGGAGGTCCTGAATCCTAGGTTGCCCAGGAATAGCAGCATCCCACAACATCCCACAAGCTGCCCCAGAAGTTACCTGAAGATAGCTGCTGTAAGTGCCTGTGGCTTCCCGTAACACTCCCTGAGGTCATCCCCAGCTATGGAAGCCAGCTTAGATCAAATCAGGTCAGAAGTGGCAGGGTATTAACATACCAAGAGAATCTCTCAAACAACTAAAGATAGAAGTTAGTGGAAAAGGAGGGAGGGGCAAGATGGCTGATTGGAAGCAGCTTCCAAAAGAGGCTCCTGTACAAAAGGAAACATAACGCCCAGAAACTGCCCAATTAAGCTGAAGACTGGGAGCCCAGCTGAGAGAGAGAAGTGATAACTGCAGGTTACCTCTGCTGAGGAAAGCTGTGACTCCAAGAAAGCAAGCTTCAGGTACAAAATTCATCTGAAATGAAAAGTGTCCATCCCCTCCCCCAAGAAAGCTGTGGGTTTTCTGTTTCCTTTCTTTTTTCTTTTCATTTGCTCCTATAGGTTTTCTATAGATAAGCAGTGAACTGTGAACCGCCTGTCTCACCCTATGGGAGAGTGCTGTGGGAAGTGTGAGTCTTTCCTCAGAGGGACCCTGCTGTGATTCTGAACATTCTCTTGCTAGGCAGAAAAACTGAACTGAAGTTCAGTTCACCCTTCCCCCCTTACCTGACAAATCAGAAGCCTGACCCTGCTGAGACTGAAGGAATAGGTTCTTGAGCAATGGCCACCCTCCCTGTCTGCCAGACCAGGTGCCACCCCCACCCACTGCAAGAGACTCCAGGACCACACTGAGCCTCCCCCTTACCCCCATCCCCCGCCCACTGTAGCCAGGGACTCCGCGGGCAACCACGTGGCCCTGTGCCCTGCAACCACCAGGTCTCCAGACGCTGTCAGCAGCCAGGAACTCTGCTGGCGCCCACTGAGCTTCGGCACACCCTCCACAGCAAAGGACTCCACCAGCAATGGCATGGATCCCGCCCCTCACCCAGTGGGCCTCCACGCGTCCACCCCAGCCAAGGGCTCCAACAACCATGCAGCCCTGCTCCCCAAGCCCAATATGCATCCAAACTCTCTCCAGGGACTCCGCCAGCGACCACGGGGCCTGGCACACACGAAGACCAGGAACTCTAGGAACTGCATAACCTGTGTCCTCCCTACCATACTCTCCCTGCCTCCGCACCAGCCCCGCCTGTCTGACTAAGAAATCGGAAACCATGCAACCCAAGCCCTCCCTCCAGAATCCTCCCTCCTCTGCGCAAAGCCCTCCCCCTGGCCAGAGCCTACTGGAGCTACAGCTCTCCTTGCCAAAGACACTAGGCTCCAGGCACTCCCAGAACCATGTGCACCATCCCCTGCCCTGCTGCTGGATCTGGGGGTGCCACACTCCGGAGCTGCTCCCATAGACAGAACACCTTGGCTGGGGCAGTCCTGAAGGAGCTACACATGGTCACTCCCTACAAAGATCCAGCAATAATAGTGATCCCATGAGGGTCTAATCTTGAGGATGGCCAGAGGCAATAGTGAAAAACAACCATGAGGCAGAATCAATGGGAAAACTCTGGCAACATGAATAGTCAGAGTAGATCAACTCCCCCAAGGAAGAACAAGGCAGACACAGCACAAGATCCCAAGCATAAACAAATGACTAAGATGTCAGAAATCGAATTCAGAATCTGGATAGCAAATAAGATCAACAGAATGGAAGAAAAAATGGAATTAGAATTTCAAACAGTAATTCAAAAGATGTCTCAACAATTTAACGAATTCAAAGACAAAATGACCAAAGATTTTTACACATTGAGATGATTAGAAGAAAACCAATATTCACCTTCTTGGGATCCCTGAAAGTGACAAAGTGGCTTCACAAGACACAAAGTCTCTTCTTCATGAGATTATGAAAGAGAATTTTCCAGACATACCAAAAGATGCTGAAATTCAGATTGCAGACAGTTTCAGAACTCCAGCACAAATGAACCTGAATAAGACATCCCCCAGACAAATCATAATCAATTTCACTAAAGTTTATATGAAGGAGAAAATTCTAAAAGTAGCCAGACGTAAGAGAACCATAACCTACAGGGGAAGAATATTAGAATAACTGCACATCACTCTGCTGAAACCTTTCAAGGTAGAAGAGGATTGTCATCGGATTAGGATTTTAATCTCCTAAAATGAAATAACTTTCAACCCAGGATCCTTTATCTAGCTAAACTGAATTTAATTTATGATAGAAAAATTAAATACTTTAATGACAGCCACGTGTTGAAGAAACTTGCCATAACTAAACCAGCTCTCCAGGATATTCTCATACCTATCTTCCATAATGATCAGCGTAATCCTCCACCACAAAAGTAAACCCACTCAGAAACTTGATCAAATTCCAACTTCCACAGTCCCGAAAGGATTAAAAATGTCTGCCAGACTTTCAAAAGGCTTATTAATATTCTCAATTAATGTGAATCGTTTAAAATGTCCTCTAAAGGGGCACAGGCTAGCTGACTGGATACAAAAACTCAGGCCAGATATCTGCTGCATGCAAAAATCTCATCTTACCTTAAAAGATAAATATAGACTCAAGGTGAAGGGATAGTCATCTATATTCTGGCAAATGGAAAGCAGAAAAAAGCAGGTGTTGCAATCCTATTCGCAGATACAATAGGCCTTAAAGCAACCAAAATAAGGAAGGATAAAGATGGACACTTCATATGTGTTAAAGGTACTACTCAATATGATGAGATTTTAATTATTAATATTTATGCATCCAGCCAGAATGCACATCAATTAATAAGAGAAACTCTAACAGACATGAGCAACTTGATTTCCTCCAGCTCCATAGTAGTCGGAGATTTTAACCCTCCTTTAGCAGTGCTGGATAGATCCTCCAAAGAGAAGCTAAGCAAAGAAATTTGAGATTTAAACTTGACCACTCAACATCTGTATTTAACACACATCTACAGAACATTTCATCCCAACAAAACTGAATACATATCCTTCTCATCAGCCCAAGGAACATACTCCAAAATCAATCACATCCTAGGTAACAAGTCTAACCTCAGCAAATTTAAAGGAATAGAAATTATTCCTTGCATCTTCTCAGACAATGGAATAAAAGTTGAATGCAAAAACAACAGGAATATGCATACTCACACAAAAATATGGAAGCTAAATAAACTAATGCTGAAGGATAGATGGGTCATAGATGAGATTAAGAAGGAAATTACCAAATTTTTGGGACAAAATGACAATGAAGACACGAATTGTCAGAACCTCTGGGAAACTGCAAAGGCAGTCCTAAGAGGGAAATTTATAGTACTGCAAGGCTTCTTCAAGAAAATGGAAAGAGAGGAAGTTAACAACTTAATGGGACATCTTAAGCAACTGGAGAAGGAAGAACATACAACCCCAAATCCAGCAGAAGAAAAGAAATAATCAAAATCAGAGCAGAATTAAATGAAATTGAAAACAAAAGAACTATACAACAGATAAAAAAATCAAAAAGTTGGTTTTTTGAAAAGGTGAATACAATAGATAAAACTTTAGCTAACCTAACCAGGAATAAAAAAGAGTAAAATCTCTAATGTCATCAATCAGAAATGGTTAAAACGAAATAACAACAGACTCCTCAGAAATTTAAAAAATCTTTAATAAATAATACAAGAAGCTTCACTCTCAAAAAATATGAAAATCTGAAGGAAATTGACCAATATGTGGAAGTATGCCACCTACCAAGACTTTGCCAGTATGAAGTGGAAATGTTGAACAGGCCGATATCAAGATCTGAAATAGCATCAACTATACAAAATCTCCCTAAAAAGAAAAGCCCGGGACCAGATAGCTTCACGTCAGAATTCTACCAAACCTTTAAAGAACTAGTACCTATATTACTAAACCTCTTCCAAAATATAGAAAAAGGAGTACTACCCAACACATTCTATGAAGCAAACATCACCTTGATCCCTAAACCAAGGAAAGACCCAACAAGAAAGGAAAATTATAGACCAATATCACTAACGAATATTAATGCAAAAATATTCAACAAGATCCTAACAAACAGAATCCAGCAATGCATCAACAAATTATACACTATGACCAAGTGGGCTTTATCCCAGGCTCTCAAGTCTGAGTCAATATAGGTACATCTATAAATGTAATTCAGCACATAAACAAAAATAAAGACCATATGATTCTCTCAATTGATGCAGAAAAACCTTTTGATAATATTCAGCATCCTGTCATGATTAGAACACGTCAGACAATTGGTATTGAAGGGGCAGTTCTTAAACTAATAGAGGCCATCTACAGCAAACCCACAGCCAATATTGTATTGAATGGAGTTAAATTGAAATCATTTCCACTTAGATAAGGAACCAGGCAAGGATACCCATTGTCTCCATTGCTCTTCAACATTGTAATGGAAGTTTTAGCCATTGCAATTAGGCAAGAAAAGGTGATCAAGTGTATCCACACAGGGGGAGAAGAGAACAAAATTTCACTCTTCACAGATGATATGATTGTATATCTGGAAAATACCAGGGATTCTACTACAAAACTTTCAGAAGTGATCAAGGAACACAGCAATGTCTCAGGCTACAAAATCAACACCCATAAATCTGTAGCCTTTATATATACCAACAATAGCCAAACTGAAAAAAGAGTCAAGGACTCTTTTCCTTTCACAGTAGTACCAAAGAAAATGAAATATTTGGGAATTTACCTAACAAAGGACGTGAAAAAGCTCTATAAAGAGAACTATGAAACTTTAAGAAAAGAAATAGCCGAAGATGTTAACAAATGGAAACACATACCATGCTCATGGCTGGGAAGAATCGACATTGTTAAAATGTCTATACTACCCAAAGTAATATATAATTTTAATGCAGTTCCTATTAAAGCTCCATTGTCATATTTTAATGATCTTGAAAAAATTATACTTCATTTTATATGGAATAAGAAAAATCCTCGAATAACCAAGACATTACTCAGAAATAAAAACAAAGCAGAAGGAATCACGCTACCAGACCTGAGACTGTACTATAAATTGATCGTGATCAAACAGCATGGTACTGGCACAAAAACAGAGAGATAGATGTATGGAACAGAATAGAGAACCAAGAGATGAATCCAGCTACTTCCCATTATTTGATCTTTGACAAGCCAATTAAAAACATTCAGTGGGGAAAAGACTCCCTATTTAACAAACAGCACTGGGTGAACTACATGGTGACCTATAGAAGACTGAAACTGGACCCACACTTTTCACCATTAACTAAGATAGACTCTCACTGGACTAAACATTTAAACTGAAGACATGAAATTATAAAAATACTAGAAGAAAGTGCAGGGAAAACTCTTTGAAGGAATTGGCTTTGGCGAATATTTTATGAGGAGAATTCCCTAGGCAATTGAAGCAGTATCAAAAATACACTACTGGGACCTGATCAAACTAAAAATTTTCTGCACAGTCAAGAATATAGTAAGTATAGCAAGCAGACAGCCCTCAGAATGGGAGAAGATATTTGCAGTCTATGCCTCCAACAAAGGTTTAATAACCAGAATCTAGAGAGAACTCAAACATATTAGCAAGAAAAGAACAAGTGATCCCATCTCAAGGAGGGCAAAGAAGTTGAAGAGAAACTTCTCTAAAGAAGACAGGAGCATAGCCTACAGATACATGAAAAGATGCTCACCATCCTTAATCATCAGAGAAATGCAAATCAAAACTACTTTGAGATACTACCTAACTCCAGTAAGATTAGCTCACATAACAAAATCCCAAAACTAGAGATGTTGGCGTGGATGTGGAGAAAAGGGAACACTTCTACACTGCTAGTGGGAATGAAAACTAATACGTTCCTTTTGGAAGTATGTTTGGAGAATACCTAGAGATCTAAAAATAGACCTGCCATTTGATCCTTCAATTCCTTTACTAGGCATATACCCACATTATAACAAAGACATCTATACCAGAATGTTTATTGCAGCCCAATTCATAATTGCTAAGTCATGGGAAAAGCCCAAGTGCCCATCGACCCACAAATGGATTAAAAAATTGTGGTATATGTATACCATGGAATATTATGCAGCCTTAAAGAAAGATGGAGACTTTACCTCTTTCATGTTTACATTAATGGATGTGGAACATATTCTTCTTAGCAAAGTATCTCAAGAATGGAAGAAGAAGTATCCAATGTACTCAGTCCTACTATGAAGCTAATTTATAGCTTTCATATGAAGGCTATAACCCAACTATAGCACTAGAATATTGGGAAATGGGCAAGGGAGGGGAAGGGAGGAAGGAGGTTGATGTAGAGGGAGGGGAATTGGTGGGGCCACACCTACAGTGCATCTTAGAAGGGTACATGTGAAACTTACTAAATGCAAAATACAAATGTCTTCACACAATAACTAAGAAAATGCCATGAAGGCTATGTTAAACTGTTTGATGAAAATATTTCAGATTGTGTATGAAACCAGCACATTGTACCCCTTGATTTCATCAATGTACACAGCTATGATTTAATAATAATAAAAAAAAGAATAAAAAAATAAAAAAGAAGTTTGTGGAAAAAAATGCTGACTTTATTGCCTAGTAGGTGGGCAATTTTGAAGTGTTTTCTACAGTCTCAGGACCCTCCTGGCGAGTATAAACTCCACTTACCCACAGAGGTTGCAATGCATCAGTCCACCCTTTCTTGACTTTCCTCCCTTATTGGACCTACTTCACCACTCCCTAACCACACTTTCTAGCATTGACTTCCAATCAAACCATCCACCAACGTCCTTGTCTTAGGATCTGCTTAGGGGAACATCATGTCCCCAGAATTGTAGGCTTATCTTCCTCCCACTCTGGCCAGAAGCATCCAGCACTGCCCTCATGTGCTTCTCTTCACTCCTTACTACACCCTAGTTACTCCCACAGGCTCAGACCTTCTTGTTGAAACACTAGAACTAATCTCCCCCTTTGAATAACAGAAACCAAAATAAATTCTGCATCCCCTCTCTGAAGTTGCTGATTCCCTGGATTATATAACCAAAAGCTTCCTGAACCATCAGGGTTCGTGCATTTAGAGAACTATGGAACCAGAGACTTCTATGCCCTTAGCCTCTGGGATTTGCCTCAGTCTGGGAAGCCAACCATCAGGCAGGTCTGCTCCAGATATGAAGAAGTCCAGTCAAGAAGGACTAGGGAAAGCACAGTTGCCTCCTGCTTATACTAACTGGAGTAAGAAATTCACATGCTGGTTTCCTTTAGAAGCAGACACTGAAAGACAGGTCTACATGCAGAAAGTTTACTGGGAGCTGTGCTCAGTAACTGTTGGAGAAGGGAGTGTAATGGTGTAGGACCGAGCAGAAGGAGCTAACGGAGCAGAAGGAGCAGAAGCAAAGGCCTTATCTTGTCCCATGAGGTGATAAGGGTGCCTCTGAAGCGCTGTCTCAAATTGAACAAAGAGACTAACCTTTGTAACTCAATTTGACCAATAATTGTATAGGACTGCCCCAGAAAAAGATCATGACTTTGAGTATGGAGACTCAATGTAGCCAAGGACAAGACCAGGAGAGCAAATATATTTCAGAAAACTATAAGGCAACCACAATATTCCCCACATAAGTGTTAATGAGTTTTCAGGGGGAGAAAGGATCATAAACTCCTATACCACTTGCAGAAGGTAAGAAATACAAGTGATTGTCTCATGATTTCCCAACTCTAGAGGAATTGGAGCCAAACCACTTGACAGTGGAAAGAACACAAGTCACTCAACAGTCAACCCACGTTTCTTTTATTTGAAGTATTTTTTTTTTGAAAGGACCAACAATGGCTCTAAGCCACTTCTAGATCCACCATCAACTTCAAACCAATCTATAGCTGAGTTGGCTGCATAAGATGTCTAGTGGCCACTGGTCTCAATCAGTCTTTCAGCTCTCATGAAATGGAAGGACTGGGGTCCAAGTTAAAGGACCCTCTGGATAAATACCTCTGTTGCAGAAAGGAATCTTGTTGGTATCACTCATCTACAGGTGTTTGGGATCTCACCTTGCAGGATCATACACAGAGAAGCAGATCATACACAAATGAAGGGATGATGCCACTCTGTACTGGCCTCCATACTGGCATCTAGCATTTTTGGTAAAATAAGCAATGACAAGAAAGTCAGGTGTCTTCTCTGGGCCTCATTCTCCCTATCTGTAAAGTGGGGGTAATAATCACACCTCTTGGTGCCATTTTTCTGAGGTGGACATGAGATACACATAGAAATTCACTCCACTGAACTATAAAGAGCTGCCCAACTATCCAATTTTAGAACCCAGCTTATATGTTGTTACCTCTCAGTTATACCCAGATAATAACATCTGAGTAATTAAAAAAACAAACCATGTGGGTCTGTAGCCAGCTTTCTGCAGAGGTTCCAGTCCAGAAGGAGAGTTAAATGACAGAAACTCAGCAAGAAAGCTGATGGTTTGAATCTGAGCCAAAAGAAAAGGTTGAAGAACGCACATCAACCCTGCTGGGACAACCTGAGACCCCAAGGACACAAACAAAAACGTACAGAGCACATCACCAAGCAGACGGGAGTCCCCTCTCCCATTAGAGTGGCTCACAGTATGTTCCATACCTCCATACAAACAAGTGAGCAGAGTTCAGATGTCCTCCCACTCTACCCCCATGGGACCAACCTTCTAAAAACCAGACCTTCCCCTACTAGGGTGCCACGGCACTCTCCCAACAGGCATAAAACTGTTATATTCTCTACCCACAAGTTTGAGTTCCTGGTATTCCCCTCCACTCTCACCCCAAGGTCTGGAGACCTGTCTCCCACAGAGTCCAGATTCTTGGAGATTTTCTTGAGGGGTGTGGATGGGGCACGGACTGTTGCTGATCTGTGCTGATTTTCTGGCTGGGGGTGGTGAGAGGAAAGTGAGTCGAGAGGAGGCCCAGCTAGAAAGAAGGTCCCCTGAGGCACGAAACAGCAACTGCAGCTGTGGGAACAATAGCAGGAGGACTTGCACCCCAGGGGATGTTTTGAGGAGACACTCCCAGTCTTCTGGGTGGCCAGGGGAAGCAGGCCATGGCACATGAAGGATATACCTGAGGCAGTACCGGCAGGGACTGAGCGCAGGGATTAGAATACCCGCAGAGTCAGCTGACAACCAGGGAAGAGGCTGCTTTGCTTACCTTCAGACTCACCTGGCCCTCAGAGTATGAAAGCTGAGACAAAGGGCTAGAAGTCACAAACTGAGTCAGACCTATTTGCAGCCCAAGTCTGATCAAGGAAAATAGCCTTACAGAAATAAATTCTGCAAACTTGGTTCTGTTCCAGCAGTAACATCAGTCAGGGACAGGGCTGGAACTGAGTGAATCACCCCAGCCCCTATCAAGTGCCCAGGTTATCAGGCCTCACCTCCCCCTGGCAATCAGTGACAGGGAGTAATGGACTGGTTGAGGAGCCACAGATCTCACTGTGACCTAGGCAGGTGGAAACCTCTGGAGCATCTGCTCATTGAAGGAAACTGGATCGCAACTGTTACCACTGACTGAGTGTGACAGAGGGGCAAGGTAGGGAAGAAGGCATCAACCTTCCCAGACTAATCTACTTTCTGGGGAGTGGGGAGTCCTCATGAGCTCACAGAGCACCGGAGTGAGTTATACTAGAGCTTCCAGCAGATCCCTGCTATATAGTTGCCAGAGACTTTTTAACTCTTCTATTTGAGACCCGTGCTGGCTAGGACAATTGATTGGGACCTCTTCAACTGGGCAAATCACCCGAGGACTTTCCAAAGTGGTACCCTGGGTGTGTGGCAGTGGGAAGGTTTGATTTTGCTTTTCCAATTGCTGCCTGTGGGGGTGGGGTGACTTAACTGCTGGTATTTTTTCACAGCTCAGATTTTAATCCAGAGTAACAGATTCTCTAGGGTAAGACAAAGGCCAGCTGAAAATAAGACAGAGCCACTTAACCCCACCACAACAAGAAGGTCCCCAGTTTCACAAGCAGTAGCACTCTAAGGGTCCTTGGCAAAACTCTAGGGGAAAAGGTACAGACACCAGTCCCAGCTTTCAAGCAAAAGGTCAATCACTACTGGTCAATCACTACTCCTAGAACTCTCAGCCCATAATCATGGGGCAGAATCAAGGGAAAAGCTCTGGAAACATGAACAACCAGAGTAGGTCAACCCCACAAGGAAAAATTTGGCAGACACAAGTGAGGATCCTATGCATAAACAGATGGCTGAGATGACAGAAATTGAATTCAGAATTTGGATTGCAAACAAGATCAATAAAATAGAGGAAAAGTTGGATTTAGAAATTCTGGGTGCATTTCAAAAATTGTCTCAAGATGTCAAAAATTCAAAGACCAAATGACCAAAGATTTGGACACATTGAGGCAAGAATTTGCAGCCCTCAAAGATCTGAGAAACAAAGTAGAATCCCTCAGCAACAGAATGGAGCAAGCAGAAGAAAGAATTTCTGACATGGAAGACAAAGCTTTCGAATGTTCCCAAACAGACAAAGAGGTAGAGAAATGGAAGGCAAAAACAGATCATTCTCTCAGACAGCTCATGGATAACTCAGAGAAAACCAACATTTGCCTTATAGGGATACCTGAAAACGATGAAGTGGCATCACAAGGCACAGAGTCTCTTCTTTATGAGATTATCAAAGAGAACTTTCCAGACATGCCAAGAGATTCTGAAATTCAGATAGCAGACCATTTCAGAGCCCCAGCGTGACTCAACCCAAATAAAACATCCCAGGCACATCATAATTAAGTTCACTAAAGTTAATATGAAGGAGAAAATTTTGAAAGCAACCAGATGCGAAAAATCTATAACCTACAAGGGGAAGAATATTAGAATAACTGCAGATCTCTCTAATCAAACCTTTCAAGTGAGAAGAGAAAGGTCATCAGCTTTTAATCTCCTAAAACAAAATAACTTTCAACCCAGGATCTTGTATCCAGCTAAACTGATACATTTCATTTCTGATACATTTCTCTTCATTTATGATGGAGAAATTAAATACTTTAATGACATTCACATGTTGAAGAAATTT
>CAUYON010115806.1:0-20640 GCA_963573935.1 Arctocebus calabarensis | reverse complement strand
CATCCATGTAAAAATGAAAGAGGAAAAGTCACCATATTTCTTTAAGGCTGCATAATATTCCATGGTATACATGTACCACAGTTTATTAATCCATTCGTGTATCGATGGGCTCTTGGGCTTCTTCCATGACTTAGCAATTATGAATTGGGCTGCAATATTAACAATCTGGTACAGATATCTTTGTTGTTCTGTAATTTTTGGTCATCTGGGTATATACCTAGTAAAGGTATTATAGGGTCAAATGGCAAGTCTATTTTTAGACCTTTGAGTATTCTCCAAACGTCTTTCCAAAATGATAGACGTTTGGAGAATAGTTTAGAGAATAGTTTAGTTTACATTCCCACCAGCAAGGTAGAAGTGTTCCCTTTTCTCCACATCCGCGCCAACATCTCTGGTTTTGGGATTTCATCATGTGGGCTAATCTTACTGGAGTTAGATGATATCTCAAGGAAAAATTCCTTTTATTTGCAGCTGACACATTCTAGAACAAAGTCTTGGCAGCAGCCAAATCAATCTCTTGAGTAGATGGAAGCACACTTTTCTTTCCTTGGCTTCCTAGGTAGAAACCTTGTAGGGGTGTCTGGAGGCTGGCTGAGAGAAATGAATCCATTATTTATTGATATATTTCCCTCTTAAAATGGTTAAAGATGTTGTGTAATCATTTTTACCTCTGGAACTTCTATTGATATCAGAAATTAGATTTTGAGTTTTCACTTATTAGTTTCTGAACTTCTACATGAAAAAGAATTCAGTATTCTCAGATTTCATAATTTTCTTAAGTAAAAAATTATGGATTTGACACCATAAATATCTATTTCTCAAGAGATATTTCACCCTGGGATATCATTCAAGCCAGCAGTGAGTATGTCTGTATGTTGTTTATTCAACATCAGATAATCCTGAATATAATTACATTGTAAAAGCATTGTATATAGAATTTGTATTTCTATATTAATAGAGATTTTTATTTTAAAAGAGGATGGTAGAGTCCTGGATATACTAGTCAACAACTAATGCATTTGAAAAATGGCATTTTAAGAGTATAAAGATCAGCTGTTTTGTTTTTCTTATTTAAACTATAAATATAGTGCCATGGTTAGGTTGAGGAAATCAAAACAACAAAGCTTTTATAAGTCAGCAAAAGTTTTAAACCTTTTTTAAGATTGAAAAAAAACTCTAGATACTACATTTCTTGCATTCCAGACTTAAGAGCAAGAATATTTCCATGTTGGAAATGTTTGCAATATTTCTATGTTGAAAATATTTTTCACCTGAATAATACCTTATTTCCCATGCAAATACATTTCTGTCAGAATGTCTAATGACATCTCTTTCCAAAGAAGAGAAAAATTGTACAAACTACCTGCAGTGATGGAGAAGATGTACACAGTAAACAACTGTAAACTAGTTTTCTTAAAACAGTTTTTTTCTTCTAGTTTTTTTCTACTTAAAATGCTTTTTTTAAGTGTTCAAATAACGTAGCCAGTCAACCATGTCATATACAACATAATTTAGCCTCTTAAACATATATAAAATTAAACATGAAGTGACAAAACATTTGTTTATTTTTCTAATACTAAACACTTGAAGACAAATGATGCACAAAATGAAATGATAATTATTGAAAATTATATGGTTCAAAGGATCAGAAAGTTAACGTTAACATGGGCCTGATTTAGTTTCAAAAGTCTTTTTCTTCAATGAGCTACTACTATAGTTTTTAATTATAACTTATAGAGCACCTGGCTGACTAAGCGTGTTCATAATTCAGTAAACACTCTCCTACTCGAATGAACAGGGCTGCATACAAAGTCTAAATGGAAACCCTGGGAAGAAAGTGTGTGAAACAGTTAAGGTTTTGCTTGTTGTCCTTGTTTTTGTTCTTTTTTTTTTTTCTTGGAAATTCCTTTCACATAACAGAATGTTACCTATTTCAATCACTTCTAACCCATCTTGAGAAAGGAAAGTCAAAGGAGAGTTGCGAGTTTTTATTAATTTTTTGATAATTTTCCATCACCTTTTTCCTTTTATGGGTAACTTTCCCTGGAGAGGCCAAAGGCAACTCTGGTGGAGATTGGCAACTGGGGGAGGACAGTGTTGTTAACTCTGTGATCCCTCCATTGTATTTGTTTTCAGGTAAATATTTTATGGAAACCTTCAAAAATAAAACTTCCTGAGCTATGATTTTTAACATTCCCTTTGGTTTAAGAAAGTTTCTTTTCTTACCTTGCCTTAATAACAGAAAACTATAGTAAGCACTTTTCAAATATCAAAATCAATAAGCCCAGAAAACATATTTTTGTAACATAAGAGAGTTTAGATCAAAAGTTAAGTAATTTTAATTCTGAATCATTTCAGACAAAGCTACTTTCTGATAAATAACAAAATTTAGTTTGTTCCGGTTAGTATTTTATTAGAATCTTTGATAATAATGATAAACTTGATTCTGTTGGATCAGTTTTAAAATTTTAATAGATATCTATAATTTTTTACAGATGAATATTACACATAATTTAAAAGAGTATTATCTCTAGTGTCTAAAAATGTCCATACATTTTAAAACTCAATTATCATAGGAGTCATCTTTTTTACTAGAGAAAATAGTTGAAATAACATATTCAGTATAAAAAGTAGTTCTTTGAGAAAAATCTTCATTGACAAAAAAATTGTCAGTAGACTTTTGTGCCTTATATTTCTTAAAGTAATGCTACTGTTAACTCTGAGGTAGCAGAACAAGGGGATGGTTCTTACTTAGGAACCAATAACAATAAAAAGAAAATTCAGGACAAGATATTTCAATATGAGTGCCTTTATGGGGTATTGTTTACTAAAGACAACTATTTCAAAGTATTTTTATATTATTCCTGGTAATAATATATCCCAGTTAGAGGACGAAAGATACAAACACCAGTTATGAGACAATCATATTAATCTAACTTTGATAGAACTTGGGTGTTACTTAGAACTTGTATTAATGAACTCTATAACATTGTGACTGCTGAAAATTTAAGCTTCTAATGTATTCTAGTTCTATCATACATATTTTAATAATATTTCTTCTTTGTATTTGTATGCATGCATATAAAATGGATCTCTTTTTTCTTGTAGAGAACACAATATTATTAAGCCATGAATGCAGGATAATTTTTGTCTATTAAAAACCAAAGCTGTTTTTGTCACTTTCATTAAAAATTGTCTAATGGGGCTCAGAGCCTGTGGCTCAACAGGCTAAGGCTCCAGCCAAGTACATCTGAGCTGGTGGGTTCGAATCTAGCCCGGGCCCACCCCACAACAATGACAGCTGCAACCAAAAATTGGCCAGGCATTGTGGTGGGCGCCTGTGGTCCCAGCTACTTGGGAGGCGGAGGCAGGAGACTCGCTTGAGCCCAAGCATTGGAGGTTGCTGTGAGCTGTGATGCCACAGCTCTCTATCCAGGGTGACAGCTTGAGGCTCTATCTCAAAAAAAAAAAAAAATTGTCTAATGGTACCACTCATCACCCTTGCCTCACTGTTGTAGCTCCAACACATTTAATTTTTCGTCAACAGTATCTTTATAGCACCAGATATAAACTTTCATACTAACACTTTCCACATTTTCCTGTCAGGTTTTATAATACTTATAGGCCTCGGAGAAAAATGTGCAGTCGAGAAATAGGTTTGATGTGTTTTCTTTATCATTTCATAAACTGTGCTGAACATACCTCCTGGCCTTACTAAATCTCAATGTATATTTTTGAAAAGAGTGTTAAATAGTGTAGAAACATCAATTTTTGCAAGGACACAGCTATTGGAAATAAATTAATCCAGTTGTCCTTTTTTATACTGTCTACTGGAAGGGGACATGCAAATTGTTAATGTCCATATTTTTAAAGTTAATTTTAATGTTTAAGTAGAATGGGCTGAAGAGAAATTAAACTGTACATAAACTCAAAATTTTGCCTGGAATGACAGCAACTGAGTCAATGATCGCTGGAAAGAAAATGCTTCCTGCATTTTTAAGCCTGACAGTGTGACTTATAAGTTACCTTGACTATCTCGCACTGGCTATGCCGTGGCATGAGTAACAGCAGCAATGACACTCATAGAGTAAGCAGATCTACAAAATCAATGAAAAAAAAAAAAAGAAAATTTCCAGACATATGAAAGAACCTCATGGATATCATGTTTGGTATGAAAGAACCTCATGGATATTATGTTTGGAAAGAACTAAGGTACAAAAGCATATACCTTGTATGATTTACATGGGTTTGAAGAACAGGCAATTCTCATGAATATTAATAGTTTGGAATAGTGGTTGCTTCTAGAGAGGAGGTTATGATGAGATAAAGACCGAGGGCATCATGGGACAGCTCCATTTGTGTGGGATTGTGCAGGTGTTAACCTATTTATAAATCAGTGGCTGTACTCTTAAGATCAGTTCACATTACACGTTTTACTCAATATATTATGTTTCAATAAATTAAAAAATGAAAAGTCATGTCTATCTAGATATCCATGTGTGCCTAGAGAAAGGAGCAAAAGGGAGAAGGGGAATCCTTAACAACTCTCTTAACTTTCCACTGTTTTCTGTGCTGTAGCAGTACAATTTAAGAATTCCAGGAAAGCAAATGTCACAATTTCTGTACTATGTCAGATGGCAGGCAAAGCTTCTTGAGAAACACATAAAAGAAATTTTAGTGTACTCGCTGTGATCAAAGAACTCTGTATGTAAAGTTACCTGAAAGGTTGATAAGAATAACCAACAAATCTGAGATAATATTCTCCTTGTTACATTGTTAAAATCCAGAAGAGTCAGTACCATTTTGCTCAAGTGATTACATACTGAGAGCCTTATTTGGTCATGATTTTTTTGCAAATGGCATTGTGGCTTGTTATTTCCTTTTCGAAAGGGAACAACAGACTGTGAAGACACTTTGTCCTTTGTTTTTCTCTGACCTGGTGTGTGCTAAGCGATGCCGAGATTGAAGTAGACAGCGAGAACCTTTTCACCTTAACGTCCCTGTGGAATGTGAGAAAGACTTTCAGCCTTACCTCCTAAGACAAGTCCGAAGAGTGACCAAACGGAGTGATTTTTTTTTTCTTTCATAAATACACACTATAAATTGAATTTCTAAAAGCTCACACTCCCTTTCGGATTTTCCTCATTGCAAACCTCTCTGCAGACTTTTCTTGCCAGGCTAAGAAGCTTCCTTTTCCTACCTTCCTTTTCTCTGTTCTTGGTGCTCTTTCTTCAAAGCCTTGTCAGCGTACACGGTGTGAACATATTTGCTCAGATGCGAATACAGCAGTACCCGTACCCACTACTTTCCTAGAGTGGAAATATCGAATACAGGTAATAAAGTACCAAAGATTTCTGCGACCCATTAAAATCAGTATTTTAAATACCCATATACATCAGTATTTTGGAGCTAAAAGGATAGATTTTCTTTTTAGTGCAATAAACACATACAGATACTTATAAAATATAAAAAGGAATAAAAGTGTTTGGGATCCTGGACCGCATAATCTCTTAACATTTTCTAATTTTTTCCTATGACGTTTTATCATGTAAATACCTACTCCTTCTCATGTGTTTCTTAGACGAGCATTAGTGACTGGAACAACGAGAGACAGTTTCTATTACAAAAAGCCATATTTTGTGTATAAATATTGTTTGGGGGAACACAGTTGCTGGTGTCTGCCAGAAATTCCTCAACAATAATGCATTTGGGGTGGGGTGGAGGGTACCAACAGACTGAATGTCGTTGTTCCTGATTTCAATGCACACCAGTTTATCTTTCAGATGTAACCAGTTGCAATGGCATCTGTACAAAACAAATGTACAGAGTCTTGTATCATAAATAGATTTGCCTCAAACAAACATACCTACTCTTTTGATAAGTTATAAAAGATTATATTGCTTTTAACAAAAAGATTGGTTCACATACTGAATTATTCTTTAGAAACCTTCAATTATTTTTGAATTTTAATAAACTTACAATTTTAACTTGTCTAACTTCATTCCCTGAAATATAAGTGGGACATTATTATAAAATAAAGTAATTTGAAATTATCTGCTGAGGACCAAGTAGACTTAGAATAGGTGGCCACAGACTTGTTTTCATCAGAGTTTTGTCTTAATTTTTCGTACTTCCCCCATGTGAACACATTTAGAGAAAACAGATCACAGAGAAGTGAGCAGCAAGATTTGCCATCCCAATCGCCACTTGCTACTGTTGTCCTTCCTGACTGTGACCGTGTGTAAAAATGCGATCCCTGCTGTAAGGATGCCCAAGTAATTGTGTTCTGGCCAGTGAGATGGAGTTGCCTTCACAGAGTAAGGCTTCCAGGAAAACTTATAAAAGGAAAAATAGGCCCTGAAGTCGCTTTGTCCCTTGCTTTTCTCTGACCAAGTGTGCTTAGTGATGTGAAAGATAATGCAAATGCTGGGAAACTTTTCACCCTAATGTCCTTACTGACTGTTGGAAAGCCCATCATTCTTACCTACTAAACAGCCCAGCTGATGTACCAATAGAATGACTCTTTTGGTAATTCATTGAGAATATAAATTGAACTTGTAAAGGGAGCATTTCAAAATATGTTCAAGTCAGAAGAATTGTGTCTTCCAAATGACTAGCCTGATAATCTAGCTTAAACAGATGGTCATTTCTTTTTTTCTCTACAGATATAGAAGTTTGAAATAGCCAGTGTTAGGCTAGTGTAAGAACCCCGAGGCTGCCAGGGCCATGGGTGTCTTTTACAGTTCCTTTCTCTGGAGCTTTCTTTCCTGTGCTTGCAAGATTCCTGCTTCAGCTTCAACACATTTCTCCCAATCCAGGAGAAGAAAGGACAAAAGGGCACAATATTTTTACAGCCACTTGTCCCTTAATAAACTTTTGTGGAAGCCGTAATCTAAAAAGGCTACTTAACATTTTCTTGGCCAGAATAGAGTTATTTGGGCAACTTTGCACAAATGAGTAGAAGCTAAATTTGGAGAAGGGAGTTTTCCATAGGGCAGTTAAGCCTCCAAAAGTATCACCTGCTCTTCTTACTCAAAATTGTTACAACAAGCATAAGAAGGAAAGATTAAACAAAGGGATACGATAACGTGTTCAAAATTTAAAATGTCCTCTGTATAGTGCCTTTATATACAGGCTAGCTGATTAAAATGTGCTATTATGAATTCAGAGCGCTGTTATTGGTTTGCTTGGCTATTTTTCTCTGATGTATGGAAAGATCGGTGCTCAGTTGAAAAAAACCATGTGGAAATATCTGTACATAAGAAATTATTATTACGAATATGATACTTTTATATATTATATATTTCCTGGGGAAAATAAGACAAATGAAAGTGCTAGAATCATAACTGGAAGCAGATAAAGGAATATTTACATTGATTCCCAATACCAAATCTAAACTGACCCACTTGGCCAAGGTAAAACACAACTGAACGGCAGCTTTTGAACTTGTTTGGTCCTCAGCTATAATTACGTGTATGCCTCTCCTCCCATTCAGGGAGAAGGATAAATGGAGAAGCCCAGGAACTCTTTGTCATGTTTTATTACAGACTAGAACAATGTTTTACAGCATTTTTGACTTGGTGGCAGAAAATAATATGATAATATTTGAAGTTCATGGAGAAATGTGCTATGGGATGGAGCAGACTGGATTGAGTTGTTCCACACACAGAATGATTTAAAAAATCTTGAGACACTTGTAACCCAAACATAGCTTCCCTTTGCCTTATAATAAACAGGTTGGAAAAATATTTCTTGTAAGTTTATACCATGGTTATGAATTAAATGCTAAGCCAAAACATATTCTACCAGATAATGACTTTCTCTTCTTTGCTCCCAATGTCTACTTTTCCCCATTTTTTTACAATCTGAGCTTATCACTTCAGCTTTCACATGCAGCCACCTGCACCTGACTTTTTCATTAAATCATAGTATGAAGTACTGACCCTCAAGGAAGTCTTAGGTAAACGGTGTGTGTTGATTAGCAAGACAGAGCTTTCCCTTAACCTGGTTCTCTACTAGAAGATTGAGGCTAAGGACAAATATAAAGTTGGAAGCCTGTATTTTCACTTTCCTTTCTTTACTTCCCCTATTTCTATGACGTTGTTACTGTCACCCCCAACTTCCTTGTCCCACCCAGCCATAATTCAAGACACGTTCTTTCTCTTTTGCCTAGATTTCAACTAATCAGAATTATTTGATCTTCCCACAAAATTTCTTATTATACAACAGTAGTTGTTATGAAATTATTTCAGTTGATTTAATATGATTTGCATTTCACCTAGATCAGAAGTTCCTTGGAAATAATTGAGCCTTGTAAATATTGTACCCACAATACGGCATTATATATGCACAATCAAAAAGGTACACTTTAAAAATTTTTATATCACTTTTTAAACATGAGTGAAATTATAGGGTATGATAAAATGTGTGCTTTATACCCATTATTCATACGTGGCTAATCTTCTTCAATCTTTTTTTTTTTTTGCTGTTTTTGGCCGGGGCTGGGTTTGAACCTGCAACCTCTGGCATAGAGGGCCAGCGCCCTAGTTTGTTGAGCCACAGGCCCCGCCTTCTTCAATCTTTATCCAATGTACTTTATCTTTCCAAGGGTCAGACACTATATGCTTATGTTTCTAAGATATAAAAGACCTAAGAAATTGCGACAAAATAATACTGTGAAGCAAGTTCAATTATAATCAATCCCAAAGCAGGTCCCCCATTTCCAGGAAGAGAGCAAGGAGCATCACTATGCTGACTACCAGGAGTACAAGTCCAGAGACTTCCCACTTCTGTCCATGTGAAAGGGCACCATGGGCTGCAAAGTTACCAGCACCTGAGTTTGGTAAGACAACACATTCATATGCAATAAGTTATATGAAGCAGGTTTATTACTTACAGATAGGTGACAAGGTAGATAAGAAGTTCTGGATCCATTATGAGCCTGGCTGGCTGGGCTCTAAGAAGCTGCCTGGGGCAGCTGGAGTCCTCTGGAGTATGTGCTCTGCTTGCAGCACAGGGAAGAAACTACAAAAGGCAGCCTGCCCTGGGTTATACCCTCAGAAATCTGTGGCTCGCTAGACGATGCTTTGAAGGATAGCCTGCTTCCAAAAGAGAGAGGAGCAAAACCTGGGCTGTCCTAGAAAGTTCCTTGCAAACTTGCAGAGTCTCCTACATTCCCTAGGAGACACAGAAACAGGACCAGGCTGTTTCAGGCTACTAATAACACTTTCTTCAATTATTCCTGAAAGTAAGAAAAAAGGGCAGACCTAAGTCAGCTCAAGGCTACCCAAAGAACTCTCCTGCAAATACCTCTTTCACATCAGAAATGAACAAGTTCATAATTTATATTCATTATTTACATTATAAGGTGTCTTACAAGTGATTTTAACTAATTATTTCTTTGAGTCTGAATGCAAACAAGGTCCATATATTGCAATAAAATGTTAATGTTCTCTTCACAATTGCTAAGTCGTGGAAGAAGCCCAAATGTCCATCGACCCACAAATGGATTAGTAAATTGTGGTACATGTATACCATGGAATACTATGCAGCCTTAAAGAAAGATGGAGACTTTACCTCTTTTGTGTTTACATAGATGGAGCTGGAACATATTCTTCTTAGCAAAGTATCTCAAGAATAGAAGAAATAGTATCCAATGTACTCAGTCCTAATATGAAGCTAATTTATAGCTTTCATATGAAGGCTAAAACCCATTTATAGCATAAGAATACAGGGAAAAAGGAAAGGGAGGGGAGTGGAGGGGGGAGGATGGGCGGAGGGAGGGCAATTAGTGGGATCACACCTGTGGTGCATCTTAGCAGGGTACTGGTGAAACTTATTAAATGTACAGTATGAATGTCTTCATATAGTGATCAAGAAAATGCCATGAAGGCTATCTCTAACAGCGCGATCAAAATATTTCTGATTGTATATGCAGCACATTCTGCCCTATGATTGCACCAATGTACACAATTATGATTTAATAAAATTATTTTAAAAAAGATAATGTTTGTTTTTCTACAACAGAATATTAATGATTAGATTACAATAGTTTCTGCATTTGTTATTTTATTTTATTTTTCTTAGAGACAGGAGTCTCACTTTGTCCCTCTTGGTGGAGTGCTGTGGCATCAGCACTGATAGCAACCTCCAGCTCTTGGGCTTAGGTGATTCTCTTGCCTCAGGCTCCCCAGCAGCTGGGACTACGGGTGCCCGCCACAACGCCCAGCTAAGCAGTTGTTATTTTCAAGTGGAAGAACATTATAAAGAGGTTTGTACAGGTTGGATGAGTATATATAAATGTGGATACAGATACAAACATGCATTTTTGGATGACAGTATTAATTTTTATTTTAATTTTAAAGACTAATGGTTAGAGGAAGAGGGAATTTTTTTAATTTTTATGTCCTTCTGAGCAGTTGGAATTTTCTAACTAAATATGTTCCACTTTCTTTTGGGTTTGTTTTTGAGGCAAGAGTTTGACTTTGTTACCCTCAGTTCAGTAGAGTGCTGTGGCATCGTAGCTTGCAGTAACCTCAAACTCTTGGGCTTAAGTGATTCTCTTGCCTCAGCCTCCTGAGTAGATTTGACTATAGGCACCTGCCACAATGCCTGGCTATTTATTTTAAGAGAGTCTCTCTCTTGCTCAGACTGATATAGAACTCCTGAGGTCAGGCAATCCACTTGCCTCAGCCTCCCAGAGTGCTAGGTTTATAGATGTGAGCCCCTGTGCCCAGACTCCACTTTTGTTTTTTAAAGTCAATGATTAAAGTAGATCTGCTAGGTGGAATTATATGCTATTTCTGTTGACTTTATATTTTCCTGTATTCATTTTTTTGGCTAATAAATTTTTCATAATTAAAAGAGTTTAAACATTAGAAAAAAGTTTGAAATTAAGTTACTTTAGAGGGGAGATCACAGCATCTGGCACACCTCTTAGGGTTAAGACACAATTATAAGAGGGACTTTAACAAATGCAATCAGTGTAATCTAATTCTTTGTACCCTCAGATGAATCCCAAACAACAAAAATAAATAAATAAATAAACAATTCAGAAAAAAAAAGAAATTAAGTCACTTTATTAGTTTGCTTTTAGGACTAGGCTAAAGAGGACTAACATGTGGTCAAATTAGTGTTTTTTTTTTTTTTTTTTTGTTGTTGTTGTTTGTTTTTTTTGCAGTGTTTGGCTGGGGCTGGGTTTGAACCCACCACCTCCAGCATATGGGGCCGGAGCCCTACTCCTTCGAGCCACAGGCGCCGCCCTCAAATTAGCTTTTAAATTAATTTTGTTGGTTGATTTTGTGTCATTTCCTGCTATAGAAGTTTCATATCTGGATATTTTGATATTCAGAGCTTTACTCTGAAAAAAGTGCTAATGGGACATTCTGTGACATTGCCTAATTGCCACTCACAGGTTTGGGAACTCACGGCCAAGTGGAAGTTCATGTCACATCTGAGCCCATAGAAATTGCCTGTTTTGGATGTTCTTTAAGGAGACAGATTTTCTCTGTTACCATGGCTTCGTTAGGAACTTTTCCCTAGCTTGGCTTACCATGCTGGTGACCTTGAAAGCAATATGATAGGCCAGAAGTAGAGATGAAAGTGTCTTTTGGTTCTAAAACCCACTTAGGCATAATTAAATGATATATGTTATTATTTCTTGCCTCTCTGTTTAATAGCTATACTTTCAGCTTTTGGAAAAAAATATTGTCTAATTTTGCTATACATTAAAATAGAAGGGTTTTTTCCCTATCAAAAACAATGTGGGGCAGTGCCGGTGGCTCAATAGAGTAGGGCACCAGCCCCATATGCTGGAGGTGGTGGGTTCAAACCCAACCCCAGCCAAAAACTGCAACCCCCCCGAAAACAAAAAACAATGTCAACTTTCAAAAATTATATTCATTAAGTCCTGTAATTAGAACTATATATGTGTGAGGCATATTAGTATACATATTTTTATTTACTTCCAAAAATATTCTGCTGCTGGCAAAAGGAGAATTATGTAGTTCCTGCTTGTGCCTAAAAGATGCCAGAACTATCAGTTTAGTCCCAGAACCATTTGATACAATTGTCAGAAAGATTTTAATTGAAATAGTTGGCTAGTTGAATATTTCAGTTTTTAGGGAGTATCACACTGAAGCAGCATTAAAATGAATAAATATGTTTCTATATTATAATACTTAAAAATAAGATTATTAGGGCAGTGCCTGTGGCTCAAAGGATTATGGTGCCGGCCCCATATGCCAGAGGTGGCAGGTTCATACCCAGCCCTATCCAAAACCTGCAAAAAAAAAAAAAAGGGGGGGGGGAGATTATTAGTTAAGTTTCTATCTCAATTAAAATGCAGAAAATAATTGATGGAGGGTGTGGCAAAATTATTACTTGGATTTTTAAGGCAGATTTGTTTTTAATTTATGTGTATCATGAGGAGTTCCAAGATTAATAAATATATATGTTGTATTCAATATTTTGTTACTGTCATAAAAGGCCTTTGGAAAATAATAAACAGATCAGATTTTAGTTCAGGTTTATTTTGCAATGCATTTTTGGTGAAAGTTTTACAGCATCTTTCTGCTTCCTTTAGAACCATATGTCACATAAGTTCTTTATACTTTTAACTGGTACTATGAAAGATAGAGACTCAAAAGAAAATTGAAGCCATTTACCACTAAGGAGGCACTATATCACCAAAGGTTTTTTAACTCTATTTATTTCTAATCCTAGAAGAAGGCTAGTTCTGCAATTGTTGAAAATGATACTTAAAGTACTGTATTTGTGACGATTGTATTGACAGTAGAGACACAAATCTCAATACTAAGTTCGGGTAGGGGGAAGTTTTTTATAATTTAAGGTATAGAAAATTATTTAATTAGAATATCATTTTAATCAAACATGAAAATTAATTTTGATTAATAATGATTTTTTTTTTTGAGACAGAGCCTCAAGCTGTCACTCTGGACAGAGTGCTATGGCATCACAGCTCACAGCAACTTCCAGTTCCTGGGCTCAAGAGAGTCTTCTGCCTCTGCCTCCCAAGTAGCTGAGACTACAGGCGCCCACCACAACGCCCGGCCATTTTTTGGTTGCAGCCGTCATTGTTGTTTGGAGGGCCCAGGCTGGATTTGAACCCGCCAGCTCAGGTGTAGGTGGCTGGTGCCTTAGCTGCTTGAGCCATAGGTGCTGAGCCTAAAATAATGATTTTTGTTTTTAAAAAGTCAAACTCTTGGGGCAGCACTTTCATCATTGTAATTTTAAATGAATGAGTATTGTATTTTTTAATAATTTACTATCATACTATTGAGAAACAACCTCATAGACTTGAATATTTGAAAATTTGACAGTCAAAAATGTATGGTATCAATTTACCTTCATCTTTTTAAAAGGAAAAGTTAGTATTTTTGAAACATCTGCAGCTTGCTTTGCATAATTACTGTGACAATGATTCAACACTTTTCACATGAATATCTTTCTAAGTAATACTTTGAAAGCACTGAGTGTTTGGTTAGAAATTTTTCAGGGAGTAATGCATCAACAGAGTGTTTTTTTTCATTTTCATTTTTATGCCTTATGTCATACAATTGCCGAGACTATTTCCATCTTGTAAACAGATGTTTTTCTAGATTGCTGTTGCTGCTGTTGCAATTATTACTATCTCTAGGTGAAAATCAAACACTTAAATTTTTCCAAGTGCTATACTTGGTGTGTTACGTTTCTTATTTCATTTATTCCTTACAACTGTATGAGACAAAGATACTCATCTCATTTTACAGATGAAGAAACTGAGGCACAGAGAGGTTGAGTAGCTTGGTCACTATTTAACAACTAGTGATTACGGATGCTGAGATTTGGAATCCAGGCAGTCAGATTCCAGAAACCAAGACTTAACTTATAATGGATGTGACTCAGATCTATTTGAGAGTTTGAATTTCCACTTTATGTTAAGTTTACATCATATCGGAATTTTATGAACAAAAAATATAACATTCTTAAAAATAATTTTAATTATTTAATATTTGCCCCTTACTGTGGGTAAGCATTAAATTTACAGAAAGAATGAATTTTATGGCCTCTTTAGAATCAAGAAAGAAGCTACAGTGAATAACTGGGGTATGGTTGTATAATGGAGATAAATTGTTTATTCATTTCTTTATTGAAAGCTTAGTTTGTGTGATCTATTGATGTCTACAAGTAAAAGGCACTATTCTTGTTCTTAATTCCTTAATTCGGTTAGATAATTAGATGAGTAAATGGATAATTATATGCATTGTGAATAGGACTATATCAAAAGCAAATATGAATTCACAGCAAAGGATCACCTACTTGAAAGAGAAGCAAGAATGAAGCATTCAAGGAAGGCTTCCCAAAGAAGTTGATACTTGAACAGCATAAAATTGGAAAGATGTACAGTTTTCCTTTAGTAACCACAAAGGATTGACTCCAGGACAACTTTCTCCCATGCCAGAGTCTATAATTCCTCATACAAAATGGCATACTATTATGCAGTAGAATCAGCATAGTTGACACCTCCCTATGTCAACCCCCTCCTTAAGTTGATCTAATTTAATAGCTTGGTCATGCACCACATGTACATATCAGTATGGTAGGCTGGGTTCCTTATTTTGACCACTTCTGCATGTTGGCCAGTTTGTTACAGTACCTTGGGTGGTCAACTTATTGAGATTCTACAACTCTTTTTGATGATAGTCTACACACATTCATCCTACTATATACTTTAAATCATCTCTAGATTACTTCTAATATCTAATGTAATGCAAATGCTATGTAAATATTTGTTACACTGTATTGCTTTTAAAATTATTATTATTTTTATATGTTTTTAAATAGTTTTGATGTGTGAATTTACATAGAACCTGCAGATACAGAAGTCCAACTGCCTAGAAGGTATCCAGGTGAATAATGGGTTGATTGAAGGCCTTGCAGGCAAAGGAACACTGATGAGTACAGAGACATAGAACTTGCTGTGGTTTGGAAACTGCATAACTAGAGCATGGAATATGGGGAGAATAGAAAATGAAGCTGGAGAAACTATGTGTAAAATAAATTGCCTTGTATATTGCTCTAAGGACCAAAAACTTAATCTGAGGACCTAAACTTCTAAGATTTTAAGTAGGGGAGGAGAAACATAATGAGATTTAAGGTTTATTGTTTTAATTTTATTATTATTTCTTAACAAATAAAACTGCAGAATAGATCTGTGATTTAGGTATATTGCTCCAGTCTTGTGATAAAAGATGCTTGCCTAGATGTGGTTGTATTCATATTGAGCCTATGTGGGTTCATGGGCTTTCTTGAATTTGTGGGTAATTCTTATCCACTGCCATACCTATCATATTGCTTTTTCATTCTTACTCTCTTCTCCTTTTGGTACTCCAATTACATGTATGTTGATTATGTCATATATATGTCTTACGTTTTTGTATTTTTATTCTTTTTGTCTGACTATCAACCTTAGTGTTTTTTTAACTGACATGTTTTAGTACTCTGTTTTGGCATGTCTATTCTATATAAACTGTCTTTGAATACTTTTAAAAAATTGTATTCTTCAGTTACAAAAGTTCCATTTGATTCTTTTCTTATAGATCCCAGTACTCTGATGAAACATTCCATCTCTTTATATTTTTTCTTACAAATACTAATCATAATTATTTTTATGTCTGTGTTATATAACTTTAATATTTGTATTACTTCTCATACTTTCATTGCTTGCTTTTTCTCTTGGTTTCATTTGTTAGGTTCTGTTTTATTTAACATTTGGAATTTTTTATTGAGTAATGTATATCACATATGACAAAATGAAGATTTGGATGATATTATGTTCCTTCATAGAAGACGCAGATTTCTTCTGGCAGGATTATAGAGACAATCACTTTGATCCACTTCCAGTTTGCTCTGACATCTATGGTATTGCTCTTTTAGGGCTCTCAAAAAAACCATGACCTTGTTTAGTGAGCACCGAATTCCAATTTTTTGTCTCTCTAACATTATAAGAATGTCAAAAGTCTCTGCTTACCTATTAACCTTCTTATCAGATGCCTTCTTCTTGGTTTCTTGGAGGTTCACATTACACATTTTACATTTGAAACAGACTATTAGTTATGTTTCTCTGTGGTTCACTTTCTCTGAGTTCTTGATCTTTTAAGTCTTGTTTTTTTGCATCATTGAATTCTAACTATAAACTACTGTTTCTGTTGGCCTAATTTATATCTTGCCCTGTGATTTGACAAATGCCTCAAGGTTGAAAACTGCTGTGAACATAGTGCTCACCTCAATATGCTTTCCTTCTCTTCAGGATATTGTCACCTCAACTCTTGGCTGCCTTGGTTGCTCCTAAATATTTTATAAGATTTTTTTTATTTGTTCAGTTGTTATGATTGTTATCAGTGGGAGAATTATTACCTTGTCCCAGATATGTTGGTTTGAGGCAGCTGCCCAAATGGAGATGTTGAATAGCAATATGGAATATAAGGAGGGAATTCAGGATTGCCATTTATACTGAAGCCAGGGATTAGAAGTCATTATAATTCAGAAGTTTCTGCAATGTATAGGGTTAAATGAGTCACCCAAGAAAAATGTGGAATTTGCAAATCACCTGAGGTGGTAATTCTGAAAAATACCACATTTTAGAGCTAAGTAGAGCAAGAGGAGATACTTGTTGGAGAAAATCTAGGAAATTATAATGTCACAGATAGTAAGGAAGGAGTTTTAAGAAAGTTTGGAGTGTCAGTCAGTCAATAAAAGATAAGGAAGGAAATAAGAAGTGCTTGTTGTATTACATGGAAAACTGATACATAACTTTGTCAATAGACATTTTAAAAGTCAGAGGGAAACAGGTAAAAGAGGAGAACAAGTGAAATGCAGATATATCTTGAGATGCTTAGTTATAGGGAGAGAGAAAGCAACGGAGCTGGATGTAGTGGCTTATGCCTGTAATCCTGGGACTTTGGGAGGGTTTTCTTAAAGCCAGGAGTTTGTCTCCAAAACAAAAATGGAACCATGTCATATTTGTGTGGGTATGTCTGATTTTTTTCACTAATCAGCCCAGGGTTTGGAAGGTAGAAGGTGGATGTTTGGAGCAACTTATGATTGAGATTTTATTGGTGTGGCAGGGGACAAGGGTCAAGAAAGTTGAAAGGACACCAAAGGAAATGAAGACTGGAGTAGAAAGGTAGGTGAAAAGGAAGAGGAAGTTCAAGGGGCTGGAGAATTCAGGGTGATCAAAAGCAGATGTGTGACAGAACAGGAAATCCTAAGGCTAGGATGTTGTGGCTAGGGCATGGAATGTTGTTGTTTAAAAGATTTGGGCTGTACGTCAGTTATGGAATTATAAAGTGCATGTCTGTACAGGAGAAACAGAGCTGATACGAAGGTGAAAAGATCAGACTATTAACAGAACTGGGCAGACTGGTTGTTAAACATGTCACCTACAATTGCCATTAAATTTTTCCAAAATAACAGTAGGACTTCACCCAAATTATGTCACACATTTTGAAGGTTCTTTTTCTGCCAGATAGCAGATGGAATACAGACCCTGAAAGCTCAGTAGAGCAGCATGTGAACTTTGCCGGACGAATTTGGAGATAGTCTGTATTTTGGCAGAGAGAAGGCTTTGGAATAAGGAGTGCTTGGAATTACGACGAAGGTGTTAAAGATGTGGTGGTTATCGCATATGCTCAGTCTGGTAAGTGGTCAAGGCTGAGTTGGAACAGATGGCAAGGAGAAAAATGACTGCAAATAACTATTCATGTCACATTTTACTCTATAATCTGGTGTTTGGGGATCAGTTGGGATCTTCCAACAGTTTGCTTGGCTGGGATCTCCATGACATATCTCTATACTTGTGAATGCACCTACCCCCAAAACTGCTGACGCTGCCAGTGGAGAGAGGAGCTTGAGAAGATGAGAAGGGAACAACTTTATGAAAACAGCACTTCCAAATATGCTTTATTCCCACTTGGCAATCCACACATAATGGAAAGTCACTTTTCAGCCTGGAGTAATGGTAACAGCACCATGAAATTTTGCGCCTTTAGAAATGGAAACCAGTTTGGAAAAGTATCCAAGTGCCTCAGTTTGGTTAAAAAGCAACACAGGAACGGTGGGGCCGGCACTTCTGAGGGTGACTGATATCCCAGGCAGCTATTGTGGAGTCACAGCGTCACAGCTCTATCGCTTCTGATGTTTCCTCTTACTTGGATTTTTCTTCTCTGGGTCCAGGTCAGTTGTTTACAAGTCGTATCTCTTATGTTTCTATGGTGCCAATTTGCTTGATCATAGACCAATATCCACCATTGCTTCTTGCCTGAAAATAGAACAATATAAAAACAGCTACATACCCCCAGTTGGAGAATCTGCGTATGTTCCATTTACCCATATTCCAAATCAACAGATCCATTTCTCATTTGGTTGCTTGGCTACAATCTGAAATCTGTAGTTTGGTGAATAGCAATTTTGCTTTTTTTGAATTAATTTTTGTTTCTGAGCATCTCTCTTTTCAAGAAAAGAACTCTGAAGTTCAGCTACAGTGACAGAAAAACTCTACATATGTAATATCTTCTTTTTGTGCTGCCAGCACAACTTGCTGCTCTTTTTGGGTAGCTCTGCTTTACACTTCTTTGCAAGAAATGCCCTTACATACAATGTGTTAAGATGGAATTTCCAAAGTCCTAAAGTTCTTACTATCTTCTTTGTTAACAGATACGGTTGTCTCTAATACCACTTAGGGATTAAAAAGCCCAAATCTTCCCTCAGCATTGTTTTCTTTTGTTTCCTCCCCTCTCGGTTCTATTAACCCATCTGGACACAGATATCATCATGCATCTTCCTCAAATAACCAGGCCTCTGTCCTCACGGGTGGTTTTTCACTTAGACCTCTAGGGGATTTTCTCTCTGGACATAATCCTAATCCTCCAATTGTATTTAACATTCCTAGTGTCTTTATTTATCATTTAATAGGTTGTACGTTGTGGCAAGACTATAATATACATGAATATATCTAATCTGACAAATAACCTTTTGTTTAATAAATATAAACTTCACTGACAACAGTCTATACTTACAAAAACTTCTCACAGCAAATCTATGCCATCATTATATAAGCAGTGTAGTTAAAGAAAAAGTGTCAGGAGGAGGGAATCTGGCAAGTGAGAAGTTCCTACCCAAGTCTTTTCCTTATTTATTATTTGGCTTGCATTCCATTGCATCTGTAAAGCTAGGAAACATGAATGGTTGGTACCAGGCGCTAAGGAGTAATTTAGTGAGACGGGATCTGTGAACTGTTTAAGAGACTAGGATAGGTGGCTGCAAACGAGACCTATGCAGAAAGGATTTTCACTGTGTAATAACCAATTTCCTCATATTCAGAAGGTTGAAGAATGAAATAGAGACGAAGAAGTATTTCATAGGAAAAAGGGCTTGATCACGATCTGACCACTCAAGGCTGAGCCCCACCCACTAGACAGGGGAGGGCAGGTTAGCGGGTGGAGACGAACACTGAGTTCAAAAGTTTGGAGGATAGGTTAGTGGAGCTCTTCTCTGACAAGACCCTCTTCAGCTTTATTCAGGCAAGGGCAGGCAGCTTCCTGAGTCTGTGTTGGCCATAGAGGTTTCTGATTGACCTAAGACAGTGTCTTCCTCAGGAACCAATTGTATACATCACATAACCTCATTGGGCACTTCTCATGTGGTGACCACCCTTTAAGCTTTACTGTGAAGAAGGAGTTTAGCTAGAAAGCTGCACACAGTCACATACACCCCTTTATATGCTTTCCAAAGCTCTGGGACTCTGTAATAGGGCACCTTCATTCTGATTATTCTCAGATCTAGGTGAGTTTGACATTGGGCTAGCTAGTATAAGAATGTATACACAACCCACCCTCAATTGCTTATTAAAGCACAGAGCACAGGGTTCAATACCTGGTTGATATTATTCTCTGAGAACCTGTGAGCCACCTATTAGGTAGGTGCCTTCTTATCTCTATTTGGCAAGAGAGACACGACGGCAGTGGTTCTCAACCTGTGGTTCGCGACCCCTTTGGGGGTCGAACAACCCTTTCACAGGGGTCACCTAAATACATCCTGCATATCAGATATTTACATTATGATTCATAACAGTAGAAAAATTACAGTTATGAAGTATCAATGAAAATAATTTCATGGTTGAGGGTCACCACAACATGAGGCACTGTATTAAAGGGTCGCAGCCTAGAGAAGAAAAGTAACTTAACTAAGTTAGTAAATGGCAGAACTGGAGTTCAAAGCCAGAATCTTGCCTCCAGAGATTCAATGTCTACGTATTCTGAGATTTGTTAATTCTAAATACTAGTAAGGGAAGAAACTGTTGCTGAGACAAGAGGAAATGCTGTTTCTAGAGTTGTATTTAGAGCTATAAATAGAGCTAGAACACCTAAAATTTGCCCCAATGCAAATGCATAACTGAGATAATTTATGATACTTATAGGATGATTGCAATAGTAGATAAGATTATAAAAAGTAAACAGAAAAACATAACTATAGTCCAGAAAGTAGAAGGGAAGAGGAGCGAGAAGAAGGGGAAGAGGGGAGGTGGGAGGAGGGAGGGTATTTGGGGGGACCTCACCTAATGTGCATGATGCAATGGTACAT
>CAUYON010115801.1:0-24791 GCA_963573935.1 Arctocebus calabarensis | reverse complement strand
TGCCTCTGGGGCAGGCCACCCTCCAGTGGTCACCTTTGCATTCTGGACAGGGGCCAGGTGGCTTGCCCAGCCAGTGGTGCTGCTGGGGGTGGTCTTTTCTGAAGTGGCCAGTCTGACCACATTGGAAGCACTTGTTTTTAGATCCTCTGGTTTCCCTCTGCCCCTGAAGGAAGGTCAAGTTTTAATTCTTTGAGAATTCTCCACACTTCTTTCAATAAAGGTTATATTAGTTTGCAATCCCACTAGCAGTGCAGAAGTGTTCCCTTCTCTCCACATCTATGACAGCATTTGCAGTTTGGGGACTTTGTGATGTAATCTGTTCTTACTGGGGTTAGGTGATATCTCAAAATGATTTTGATTTGCATTTCTTCATGTGTTTGTTGGCCATTCATCTGTCATCTTCAGAGAAGTTCCTGTTCAAGTCTCTTGCCCGTAATGAAATGGGGTTGTTTGTTCTTTTCTTATTGATTCACTTGAGTTTTCGGTAGATTCTGGTTATAAGACTTTTGTCAAAATCATAACATACAAAAATCTTCTCCCATTCTGAAGACCTGTTTATTTGCTACAGTTGTAGTGCTGTTATATGTACTGAAACTTTTTAACTGGATCAAATCTCAGAGATTTGAGAGAGAGAGAGAGAGACACACACAGAGAGAGAGACTCACTATGTCACCCTCAGTGGAGTACCACAGCATCAGAGCTCATGGCAACCTTAAACTCTTGGACTTAAGCAATTCTCTTGCCTCAGCCTCCCAAGTAGCTGGGACTACAGGCACCCCCCACAATGCCCTGCTATTTTTTTTTTTGTTGCAGTTGGAATTGTTCTTTAGCAGGCCAGGGCTAGGTTCAAACCCACCAGTCTCCGTGTATGTGGCTGGAACCCTAACCACTGAGCTATTGGAGTCACCAAATCTCAGTAATATATATTTGGTGTTGCTACAATTGCCAGGGGTATCTTCCTCATGAAATATTTTTCCCAGGCCGATACCTTCAAATGTTTTTCCTGCATTCTCTTCTAGTGTTTTAATAGTTTCATGTCTTAAATTTAAATCTTTTATCCAGTGACAATCAATTTTTCTCCGTGGTGACAGTTGGGGGTTCAGTTTCATTCTTCTACAAGTGGCTAACCAGTTCTCCCAGCACCATTTTTAAACAGGAATTCTATTCCCCAAAGCTTGTTTTTGTTAGTCTTATCAAAGATTAAATGATGGTATGTGGCTGCTTTCATTTCTAGAGTCTCTGTTCTGGTCCATACTTCTACACTTCTATTTTTGTACCAGTACCATGCTGCTTTATTCACTATATATTTGTAGTATAAATTTTAAGTCTGCTAACGTGATGCCTCCTGATTTGTTTTTATTTCTAAGAATTGTATTGTTTATTCAGGTTTTTTTTCTGATTCCAAATAAAACAAAGTACAATTTTTTCAAGTTTTTTAAAGTTTGACAGTGTTGCATTGATGGGGACTGCATTAAATCTGTAGATTTCTTTGGGTGGTATGGACATTTTAACAATGCTAATTCTTTCCAGCCATGAGCATGGTATGTTCTTCCATTTGTTAATATCTTCTGCTATTTTTTTTCTCAGGATTTCACAGTATTCTTTGTAGAGATTTTTTTTTACATCCTTTATTAGATATTCCAATGTATTTCATCTCCTTTGGCATTACTGTAAAAGGAATAGAGTGTTTTTCCCTTTGGCTTGAATATTGTTCATATATACAGTCTACTGATTTGTGGGTAGTGATTTTGCATCCCGAGACACTACTGTATTCCTTGATCACTTCTAAGAGCTTTGTACTTTAGTCCCTAGGGTTTTCCAGGTATAAGATCATATTATTCTTGAAGAATGAGAATTCGATCTCGTCTGTCCCCATTCTAATACCTTTGATGTTCTTCTCTTGCCTAATTCTGATGGCTAGGACTTCCAGCACTATGTTGAATAGCAGTGGTGAAAATGAGCATCCTTGTCTAGTTCCAAATCTGAGTGGAAATGTTTTCAATTTTACTTCATTCAATGATATTGGCTGTGGATTTGCTGTAGATGGCCTCTATCAGTTTAAGAAATGATCCCCCATCTAAGCCTATTTTCTTAAGTGTTCTAATCATGAAAGGATGCTGAATATTATCAAAAGCTTTTTTCTGCATCAATTAATAGAATCATATGGTCTTTGTTTTGATTTTATTTATTTGGTATATTATATTTACAGATTAACTTATGTTGAACCAACCTTGTAACTCTAGGATAATAGCAAGTTGATCATGTTGTATGTAGAGGAATGGACAACATGTTTGCAAGGACAGTAACTAATTCTTATCACATTGAAAGGAAACGCTGTGAACAGGACAGTCTCCTGGCAAGCCTAGAGATGTTTTGTGACTTAGAGGCAATCCCTCAAGTAACTCAGTGTTCCAGAATGAGATAAGATCGGTCACTCATTAGTAAGCAGGTGTTAAACATTGATGCTTCGTGCTCCTTCATGTGGGTTGTTGGGAAAGAATATGTGAGGAGAGAACACACGGCAATCCTTATGCATGCAGCCCTTGTATGTAATTACCTTAACTCTCCACACCTGTTGTGTATAGCCTTAATAGCATTGCGGAGGGGGCTTACAATGGCTCATTGGGTTACTGACTTTCTCGCTTTCTGTTTTCATCATGATGGCTTCTAATGCTATACATTTCCTGCTCAGGACTGACTTTGCAGTATCCCATAGGTTTTGATAATTTTTGTCTTCATTATCATTTTGTTCCAATAATCTGATGATTTCCTTCTTAATCTGGTTCTTGACCCAGCTATCATTCAGTGTAAGATTATTTGACTTTGAGGGTGAATATTTATGTTTTTTTCCATGATTGTCTGATAAGATACAAGTTTCGGTGTCCACTGCAGCACCCCATCACCATGTGAATAAAAACAGATGGGACACAGATTGAAGGTACATGCCTACAAGAGATGGGCTTCCCAAGAGCCCTGTTCTCCAAGAGTCCTGAGAAACCTCTCTCTTGGCCTTTTATTGAAGCTTCAAACCACAGAAGTGGGGGCCCACATGCTAGGATCACATGTTTAATGGTTGCTAAGTGCTCTTTCGGCCTGGGTTCGTCTCCCATCCTATTGACCTATGAATGTTACAAAGTATAACACTTGCTTGCTACCGATCTTATCTCATTAACGCATGCAGCTGCTTGAGGGATTGTCTCTGGGCTGCAAAACATGTCCGTGCTGCTAGGAGATTGTCTTGCTCCCAACACCTTCTTCAAGACTGGTGGCTACTTCTATAAGCCTGGTGCTCAGTCTCCCACATACAAGGAATAACTTCTATTCTTTTAAATTTGTTGAGTTTTGACCTGTGTCCCAAGATATGATTGATTTTGGAGGATGAGTCATGGGCTGAAGAAAAGAATGTGTACTCAATTTTGTTAGGATGAATCGTTCTGGATATGTCTGTTAAGTCCACTTGTTGTAGGGTCCAATTTAAGTCCACTATTTATTTGTTAATTTCTTCTTTGAGGATCTATCCAGAACTTTCAAAGAGGTGTTAAAATCTACAACTATTATATTGAAGGAAGATTTCATATTGTTCAGTTCAGTTAGGTTTGTTTTATGAATTTAGAATCATTCATGTAGAGTGTGTAAATGTAATTATTGAAGTCTCTTCATATTGAGTGTTTCCCTTGTCAAATATGTAGTGTCTATTCTTATTTTTCCTTATTTTCTGTTGGTTTAAATCCAATTGTATCTGCAAATAATACTTAAATCAAAATATATTTGTTTTTATGAATGAGCAACACCAAGATCTATATGAAATTTTTATTATTGTTTTCCATCCCCTCATAAATTGGGGCCTCTATAATATTCCAGGCATTTGAGATACTGTGATACCTGTCCTTTCAGAGCTTCCAAACCATGCTTCTCTTAATAACTATGGTGCTCTGCATGGGATATGGAGACTCTGTGAACTTCTGGTGGTGGGGCTAGTATTGTATCATTATCTGGCCCTAGTACTTCACACAGGGCCTAACACATGGTTGATGTTTAGTTAGCTTATTGAATAAAAGGACACTAAAAAGCCAAACTATATCATGCTGTACAAGCTAAGATTAATTTTGGAATGAAGCTGATCTTAATTATAGAATTTGGGGGAACTATATGCCATTTGATGTTAGCAAATGTAGTGGCATGAATTATCTATTAACATAGTATGGGCTGCCTTAATGAATAAGGACTCTTTGGCACATTATTTATGTCCAAATACATGTAGATCTGGTGGATACAAAAATTCAAGGCCACTGTAGTGTTTTTTTTAAGTGGGTTACCAGTTTACTTACAATACAGTCATGTGAGTTCACAGTGAAAAGAACTTATTGTATGTGGACACAGCAAATTCATTTTTGCTGGCACTCAGTTAATAAGGCTTCGCTTGACATGTAAAGTCAATGTGGAGAGACTGTATAGAAAAAGGGATTAAGGGCATGGCTGAGAGCACTTCATTGCTTGGTTCTGAGTACCAGCTTTACCATTTACTAGGTATACACCTCGACCAAGTGACAATCTCTCTGTGTCTAAGTTTCCTCATCTATAAAATGGGAAATAATAAATGTGATATTAGAATCATATTCATAAGGTTATTATGAGTAATAATGAATTTCTGTCTATTAAGTACTTAATGCTCTGGAGCCTGGCACAGAGTTAGCTCCATATAAATGAGGTTTTGTTAATGCTATTGTTGTTGTGATATATGACTGGTGTGGTTGTGTTATCTGTTGGAGGGACATAGAGATAGGTAGTGACTGTCACTCCAAAAGGAAGAAATAGCAAAGCCTTCATAAGCTGCCAACTCCTAGGATGGAAAGAAATGTAACACTCTCTTAATAGGGTTCATAATGGCAAGAGGATGAAGCCAAGTTGAGCTATGAAATTTACCCCAGATACTTTCCAGGTGGCAGTTTCTATTCTATCTTTTATCTTTAATCCTTCCTAATGTTCTCACTCTCCTATACAGGGTTTCAAAACAGCAGCTTGGACATGAAATTTGGTACAGTGTGTTTTCTGAATCTGCCTTAAAAGAATAATTGATAGGTCTGATCAGGAGATCACAAAACAGGCCTCCAGCCTTCCTAAAGGACATTGTGTCCTGTCTGCCCAATCAGACCTTTAGGCCAAAGAAGAACGTGGCTCTGGGCTTGGTGCTGGGCCAGGTGATTTAGGGTTGCTGAAAAGAGTGCCCTGTGAGTTTTCAGTCAAAAGTACTAAGGTAAATGATTCTGAACAGGTGTACAGGCCTGGCTAAAGGAGAATGGAAAGGCAAGAAGGTTGCATCATGAAGAGAGAAGTGGGAAAAAGTTTCTTTCAGAGAAGATTATTGGAAAGGCAAGACTCTGAGGTGCCTAGAACAGGAATACGCCTTCCTTTCCAATTCTTTTTTTTTTTTTAGCCAGCCTTGAGACCCTGAGATAAAACCCACTTGGTCATGGTGTATAATTTTGTTGCTGGATTCTGTTTTTTAGGATCTTGTTGAATGTTTTCCCATCAATATTCATTCGTGATATTGGTCTATAATTTTCTTTTCTTGTTGGGGTCTTTTCCTGGTTTGGGGATAAAGGTGATGTTTGCTTCAGAGAATGTATTGGGTAGTATTACTTCTTTTTCTTTCCTTCTTTCTTTTTTTTTTTTTTTTTGAGACAGAGCCTCAAGCTGTCACCCTGGATAGAGTGCTGTGGCATCACAGCTCACAGCAACCTCCAATTCCTGGGCTCAAGTGAGTCTCTTGCCTCCGCCTCCCAAGTAGCTAGGACCACAGGCACCCGACACAACACCCGGCCATTTTTTGGTTGCAGTCATCATTGTTGTTTGGCGGGCCGGGCTGGATTCGAACCCACCAACTCAGGTATACGTGGCTGGCACCTTAGCCCACTGAGCCACAGGCACCAAGCCTATTCCTTCTTTTTCTATATTTTGGAAAAGGTTGAGTAATGTAGGTACCAGTTCCTCTTTCAAGGTTTTGTAGAATTCTGATGTAAAGCCTTCTGGTCCTGGGTTTTTCTTTTTAGGGATATTTTGTATAGTGGATGCTATTTCTGACTTGATATAGGCCTGTTCAACATGTCCACTTCATTCTGGCTCAGTCTTGTTAGGGGGCATGCTTCCAAGTATTGGTCAATTTCCTTCAGATTTTCAAATTTTTGAGAAGAAAGTTTCTTGTAATATTTATTAAGGATTTTTTGAATTTCAGAGGAGTCTGTTATTATGTCATCATTACCATTTCTGATTGATGGAATGAGAGATTTTATTCTCTTTTTCCTGGTTAGGCTAGCCAAAAGTTTATCTATTTTATTGAACTTTTCAAATAAACAACTTTTTGATTTATTGATTTGTTGTTTAATCCTTTTGTTTTTAATTTCATTTAATTCTACTCTAATTTTGGATATTTATTTTCTTCTGCTGGATTTGGAGTTGGAATGTTCCTGCTTTTCCTGTTGCTCTAGATATCCCATTAAGTTGTTATCTTCCTCTCTTTCTGTTCTCTTGAGGAAGGCTTGCAGTGCTATAAATTTCCCTCTTAGGACTGCCATTATGGTATGCCAGAGGTTCTGATAATTTGTGTCTTCATTATTGTTTTGTTCCAAAAATTTGGTAATTTCTTTCTTAATCTTGTCTATGGCCAAGCTATCATTCAGCATAAGGTTGTTTAGTTTCCATGTTTTTGTATGAGTATGCAGATTTCTGTTGTTACTGAGTTCAAATTTATTCCATGATGGTCTGAGAAGATGCAAGGAATAATTTTGATTATTTTAAATTTTCTGAGATTAGACTTGTGACCTAAGATGTGATCAATTTTGGAGTATGTTTCATGAGCTGATGAGAAGAATGCGTATTCAGTTCTGTTAGTATGAAATGTTCTGTAGATGTCTGTTAAATCCAAATGTTGAATGATTACGTTTAAGTCTAAAATTGCTTTGCTTAGCTTCTAATCGGAGGATCTATCCAACACTGCCAAAGGAGTGTTAAAATCTCCTACTATTATGGTGCTGGAGGAAATCAAGGTGCTCATGTCTGTTAGAGTCTCTCTTATAAATTGAGGTGCATTCTGGTTGGGCGCATATATTGAAATCTCATTATGTTGAGTGTTACTATTAACAAATATGAAGTGACCGTCCTTATCTTTCCTTACTTTCTTTGCTTTAAAGCCTATTGTATCTGCAAATAAAAATACAACACCTGCTTTTTTCTGCTTTCCATTTCCCTGAAATATAGATGATCATCCCTTTACCCTGAGTGTATATTTATCTTTTCAGGTAAGATGAGATTCTTGTATGGAGCAGATATCTGGCCTGCGTTTTTTATCATTCAGCCAACCTGTGCCTCTTTAGAGGATTATTTAAGCCATTCACATTAATTGTAAATATTGGTAAGCCTGGTAGAATTTTGGGTATAGAGTTGTTCAAATGTCCAGTGGACATTGTTAATCATTTTGCCACTGTGGAAGTTGGAATTTAATCAAAAGTTTCTGAGTGAGTTTAATTAGCTACCGGATTCTGGGTTGAAATTTATTTTGTTTTAAGAGATTAAAATTCTATGACCATCCTCTTCTAGCTTGAAAGGTTTCAGCAGAGACATCTGCAGTCATTCTAATATTCTTTCCCTTATAAGTTATGGTTTTCTTATATCTGGCTGCCTTCAGAATTTTCTCCTTCACATTAACTTTAGTGAAGTTAATTATGATGTGTCTGGGCATTATCTTATTCAGGTTGAGTTATGCTGGGGTTCTGAAACTGTCTGTTATCTGAATTTCAGAATCTCTGGGCACGTGTTGAAAGTTCTCTTTCATAATGTCATGAAAAAGTGCCTCTGTGATTTGCAAAGCAACTTTGTAGCCTTCATGAATCCTATGAGGTAAATATTAGCTTCCTTTGTATCATCCCAAAGTTCTCTGAGAGAATGATCCATTTTTACTCTCCATTCTCATCCCCTAAGCACTTAGGAGCATTCAAAAGCTTTGTGTTCAATGTCAGAAATTCTTTCTTCTGCTTGTGCCATTCTGTTACTGAGGACTTCTACCACATTTATCATATATTTGAGGGCTTTAAATACTTGTCTCAGTGTGTCAAAATCTTTGGTGATTTTGTCTTTGCACTCATTGAATTATTGAGATGTATTTTGAATTGCTCCTTGAATTTCTTATTCCAACTTTACTTCCATTCTATTAATCTTATTTGAAATCTAACCTCTGAATTTTATTTCTGACATCTCCGCCATTTCTTTATGAATGTGATCTTCTATTGTGTTCACTATGTCATGTCTTGGGGGAGTTGATCTACTAGTGATTAACCAGCCCTTTGCCCAAGAGCTGTGACTGGTGTCTCTACCTTTTCACCTAGTGTTTTGCAAAGGACCCGTACAATGCTATGGCCTGAGACACTGGGGACTTGCTTGGTGTGGTGGGGCTAAGTGGCTCTGTCTTGTTTTCAGTGGGTCTCTGTCCTAACCTAGTGAATCAGTTACTCTGCATTGTAGTCTCAGCTGTGGAAAAATGCCAGGAATTAAGTCACCTCGCCCCCCATGGGCAGGAACTGGAAAAGGAAAATGAAACCTTCCTACAACCACACACCCAGGGTTCCACTTTGGATAGTCCTTGGGTGATTGGTCCAGTTTGAGAGATCCGAATTCATTGTCCGAGACAGCATCTGGTCTTAAGTGAGGGATTTCAAAAGGTCTTGGGCAACTAGATAGCAGGAGTCTGCTGGCAGCTTGAGTATCGCTCATTCTGGTGCTCCGTGGAGTTAAAAGGACATCCTCAGCAAATGACTTAGTCTAGGAAGGATTACACAGAATTTTTGATTCTGTCTTGGCTATATTCCCCTGTGGACCAGGCACTGTTTTTGTTCACAGAAACTGCGACTCAGCTCCTGTCTGTGCCATTGCCCAGAGCTGGTGTTTCTCTTTCCCCTGCAGTCTGTGTTTGGGTGGGTGTGGCTCATACTAGGAGTTCCATCCTTGACCTGCCTGCCTTTGTCTCAGATATGATGAGGGCTGGGTGGTTCTTAGGCTAACTAAAGGAATATTGGTTCAGCCCCACCCTGGGAGTATGCCGTCTCTGTGCATATCTTCAATTCTATATTCTTCTACACTCCACCCAGGCCAGTACCACCTCAGGCATACCCTATGCTCATAGGGTCTTCCTTACCATCCCAGATCTACTCCACCAGTTTCTGCCATCGGAGAAGATGCCCAGCTTTCTTGGCGTCTCTGGTTGCCCAGTGAGATAGGGAATGTCCTTCCAAAATATCCCCAGGGGTGTGATCCTTATTATTCCCGCTACTGCTGCTGATGCTCTGTGCTGGGGGGGGTACCACCTCTCCCTCTCCCATATGATTCCTTCAGTTCACCATCTTATCCTTATTCCTGTGCTGCAGAATCAGCACAGATCTGCAACTGCCCATTTCCTGTCCACACCCCTCGAGAAAATGCCCAAGTATCTGGACTCCATGGGGGACAGGCTTCCAGACCTTCAGGTGAGAGTGGAGGGGAGTTCTAGGAGTTCAGAATTGCAGGTAGAGAACATATACAGTTTTATACAGTTTTATGCCTGATGGGAGAGCACCATAGCACCCTAGAAGGGGAAGGAGGTCTAGTTTTTAGAAGGTCTCTCCCATGGGATAAAATGGTAGGACGTTTGAACTCTGCATGCTTGTTTGTAGAAAGTATACTGTGAGCTGTTCTCATGGGGGAGGGGAATCCTGTCCATTTGGTGATGGATTTTGTACCTTTTGTTTGTATGTTTGGGGTCACAGTTTGCCTCAGAATGGTTGATGTGTGTTCTTCAACCTTCTCTCTTGGCTCAACTCTAAACCATCAGCTTACTTGCTAAACTTCTTCCTTTAACTCTCCTTTTGGACAGGAGCCTCTGTGGAAAGCTGGCTCCAGTCAGCCATCCTGCCTCTTCCTTCCAATTGTTCAGTTCTCTGGGCAACAGATAATAACAGAAGCTTCCTTTATGAAGACACAGAAATGGCTAACAAACATTTGAAGAAGTGCTCATCATTGAAATGCAAATCAAAACCACCCTGAGATATCCCCTAACCCCAGTGAGAATAACCCACATTACTAAATTTCCCCCAATTCTTAAAGATATAGCCTTTCTGGGAAACTTCTTATTGTTCTACATGCATCTGGAATCAGTATTATTTACTTAGAGTCCTATGGATAAATTTTTAAAAATAACTCTGGAAGAGGTCACTATCAGTTATTGATCTCTCATGAGGAATTAATTTATTAGATCAAAGAGCTAAGGAATAGAGTCCTGTGGGAATGATAAACAGGTAAAATCAGATCTGAAAAAGAGAAAAGAGGAGAAAGATCACTAATAACATAGGGAATTTTTCCAAAGGCAAGCCTGAGTGGGGTGTCACAGTGGTTTTAGGTTATTTGGACCCTCGAGTAGGGTAGCCACTATAAGATAAATCACAGAAAATGAATGTCACAAATCATGGAAAATCAATAACAACAATGGCTAATTATCTGGCTGCCTCACTATGTCTTTTCAACTCACAACCACATTATTAGATAGGTATTATTAGTCTTTCCATTTTATAGCTGAGAACTGGGGCTTTTGGAGGCAGAGCCAAAGCAAGTTATTTAAGGACATGTTAATAACATAGTTCAGTTTTGAACCTAAGTTTGGCTGATTTCAGAGCTCAGATTCTTCACCACTCTTTGGCTACCTGTATGCTTCTAAATTGTTGCTTACCTTTAAGTGCACATATCAGATGCAGCATTCTCTCTGAGGAGACCCATCCACCTTCCCTCCAAGACCCTCCTTGTTTATTTTGTCAATTTGTATAAATACCTATAGGGTGGATTATATCACTACTACTAACTAGTTCCTATCTTGTTTTGCTGGACAGGGTGTGTGTGTATGTGTATGTGTGTGCAAGATAGAGAGAAAGAGAGAAGGAGGGAAGAAAAGAGAGAGAGATAAAAGGAGAGAAAGGGAAAGTAACTGTAGGAAATTTGAGAGAGAGGGGCTATGTCTTTTTCTCTCTGTCTACAATATGGCACAGTCTGGGCTGGGCAGTGAGTTGTAAACTGCAAATACCCCTACTATTTTAGACAGGGTGGGAAAGGAAGGAATCTCTGAGTGGGTGATGTATGCACAGAAATATAAATGAAGAGCATAAATGAACTATGTTCTTTGTATTCTGTATAGTGTTGCTACCGAAACACCAATCTAAGAATACCCTTATTGATTATTTTTAATGAGAGACCATTTTTAATTAGATCTTATGTCAGGGCTTTTGGACTCTAGATTTGGTGGAGCCTCCTCAGGAGTTCCTTAGGATCCTAATGTTCATTTTATCTAGGTCAGCTCTGTTCTAGTTGATTTTTGTGTTTATGCAAAGTTATATTTGTTTTTCTTTATTAAATCATAGCTATGTACATAAATGCAATCATGGGGTACAACGTGCTGGTTTTATATACAATTCAAAATATTTTCATCAAACTGGTTAACATAGCCATGACAACATTTTCTTAGTTATTGTGTTAAGACATTTATATTCTACACTTAGAAAATTTCACATATACCCTTGTAAGATGCACTATAGGTGTGGTCCCACTGATTACCCTCCCTCTATCCATCCTCTCCCTCCCCTCCTTCCCTCTCCCCTTTCCCCTTCTTCTTCATCTATGGAAGCTATAAATTGGTTTCATAGTAGGTTTGAGTACATTGGATACTTTTTCTTCCATTCTTGATATACTTTGCTAAGAAGAATATGTTCCAGTTCCATCCATGTAAACATGAAGGAGGTAAAGTCTCCATTTTCTTTAAGGCTGCATAATATTCCATGGTGTACATATACCACAATTTATTAATCCATTCGTGGGTTGATGGGCACTTGGGCTTCTTCCATGACTTAGCGATTATGAACTGCACTGCAATAAACATTCTGGTACAAATATCTTTGTTATAATGTGATTTTTGGTCTTGTATATATACCTAGTAGAGGAATTATAGGGTCAAATGGCAGATCTATTTTTAGATCTCTAGGTATTCTTCAAATATCTTTCCAAAAAGAATGTATTAGTTTGCATTCCCACCAGCAATGTAGAAGTGTTCCCTTTTCTTCACATCCATGCCAACATCTCTGGTTTTGGGATTTTGTGATGTGGGATAATCTTACTAGAGTTAGATAATATCTCAAAGTAGTTTTTATTTGCATTTCTCTGATGATTAAGGATGATGAGCATGTTTTCATGTGTCTGTAGGCCATGTGCCTGTCTTCTTTTCTCTTCAGGTCCCTTGCCCACTCTGAGATGGAATCACTTGTTCTTTTAAGACAATATCCTATCTTAGTAAAGGGCTGCCTCTTAGACCATAACTGAGTCTTTAGGAGACCATTTCACCATTTTATCAGGCCAGCTGTTCCTGGATTGGGGGACACCTAATAAGACCAGTTTAATTTCTTACTGCACTTATTTATATAAAATAAGTTCTTTGGTTGGAAATGATGTTTGTAATACCTTAAGAATGAATAGGATTGCCTTAAGGCCATGGATAGTGGTGCTGGCTGAAAAATGATGGGCAGAGAAAAATAATTTATATTCAGAAAAAAAATTGATGGAAATGAACAATTGCCCACTTATGGATGGAAGGACTTCAACATAATTGAACTACCATCAGGCAGCTGCCTAGTTCCCTGAGGGAATGATGCCATATGAGAGGCTACCATTGACTTTTGCTGTCAGCATAGTAGGCACTCAATGGTAGCAGTGTTTGGATTAATCTTGGTGTGGGAAAGTTCATGTTGTTGAGCCCAGGTATGGCCTATATTTCTGATGTCATGGCCATTGCTATGGTTTGAATGTTTTTCACCTTCAAACTTATTTGAAATTTAATTGTCATTGTAACAACATTAAGACGTAGGCCTTTAAGTGGGATTGGTACCAATTTTTTTTTAATTGTTGGGGATTCATTGAAGGTACAAGAAACCAGGTTACATGGATTGCATTTAAAAGGTAAAGCCCCTCTTATAATTGTGTCTTGCCCCCAAAAGGTGTGTCACACACCGAGACCCCACCACTCTTCCCTCCTTCTCTCTCTACTCTTCCCTTCTGGGATTGGTACCATTAAAAAAGGAGAATTTCAACCCCTTCTTGCCCTTCCACCTGCTGCCATTTGATGATACAGCCAGAAAGCCCTTGCCAGATATCAGCCCCTTGATCTTGAACTTCTAAATGTCTAAAACAATAAGACAGTAAGTTTATGTTCATTACAAATTATCCAGTCTTAGCTCAGTGCCTGTGACTCAAATGCCTAAAGCGCCTAAAGCGCCAGCCACATACACATTGGGTTCAAATTCAGCCAGGCCCGCCAAACAACAATGACAGCTGCAACCAAAAAATAGCCGTGCGTTGTGGCGGGTGCCTGTAGTCGCAGCTACTTGGGAGGCGGAGGCAAGAGAATCACTTGAGCGTAGGAATTGGAGGTTGCTGTGAACTGTGATGCCATGGTACTCTACCAAGGGTGACAGCTTGAGGCTCTGTCTAAAAAAAAAAAACAAATAAATTATCCAGTCTCATGTATTGTATCATAGCAGCACACATGGATTAAGGCATCCACCTTATACATTAAGCCATTAAATAAGCAACAGGGTGGCTGCAAGAAGAGGATTATATCCACAGAATGATCATCTTGTCTGCCTAATGATTGTGAGGGTCCATTGATGTCTATGCCTCTGGTGAGTATTTACATTGGACAAAAATATCTTTATATTCTCTTTCTCTCTTATGTCAGGTTTCCCAGAAGAACCTGAAACAGAGGTTTGTATACATGCAATTTTTTTCCAGTGGCTTAAACAAATAGGTATCTATTTATTTCTCACAGAGATAGTGACTACACTGAGAAGGTTACTGAGCACTTGATTGTTCTGGTCATCATATAAGAGATGTGATTTATTTTTAAGGAAGTCTCAGGAGAAATTGATAAGGAAGTGGTATGTATACCATGGAATACTATTTAGCCATTAAAAAGATTGGAGATTTTACAGCTTTTACATTTATCTGGATGGACTTGAAATCCATCCTTCTTAATAAAGTATCACAAGAATGGAAAAATAAATATCCAATGTACTCTATACTAATATGAAACCAATATGTAAACAATTACACACTCATATGAACAATAAAACACAAATATAGTCTAGTCTAGGGGTAGAGGGAGGTGGGAGGGGGAAGGGATGACAATTGGCAGAAGGAGGGAGGGCATGAGGCGGGATCTCACCTAATGTGCATATTGTGAGGGTGGATAACATGTCCCCCAGAAGAGAGGCTTTTTTACAATTGGAACTTTATCCAGGAAATGAGAACAATGTAACCTAAAAATTTGCCATATTAACTTGAAAGCTTTTAATTTCCTCATATTAATTTGAAATAAAAAGAAAGAATATGGTTTCAGGTGAAGTATAGGTGTATCCTGATCCCACAGAGCACTATGAAATGCAAATTGTATCACAAAATCTGTCCCACCTTGAGACAAGGAAAAGAGCTTTTGTATCCCTACTGCAAATGGTCATTGGCCCTTGGCTCACAGGTTAGGGAAAGGAGCATAATTCCCAGGTACCTAAGGGTAAGATGGCTTCAATTAGGGGTAATTTCCTGAAGAAAGTTACAAGTATAAGACATTGCCTGAAACATCCCATCAGTTCAGGGTTTCTTGTTTAAGCCATCTAATATATAGTAATTTGTTATAGCATCCCAAGCTAACTATAGCTAACACAGCTACCTTCTCACCTGCATTGTTTAAAACAAGAAATCTTAAGGCATCCTTATCCTGTTCCTCTAATACATAGCATGCCATTTTTTCTCTGGGTGTTTATAAGATTTTTTCTTTATCACTGGTTTTAAGCCTCGTGTGCCTTATTATTGTGGGGTTTTTTTATATTTCTTATGCTTGAGTATTTGTAGATGTTCTTGGATCTACAGATTTATAGTTTCCACAAAAAAATGTAATTTTTTACATTATTTCTTTAAGTCCCCCACCCACCTCCTTTCTCTCCCCTTTTCTCTCCTTTGGGAAATCTAACTATATTGCTTGAACCAATCCTCTGGTTCATTTGCAGTATAATTGTCATGTCTAAAAGTTCTATTTGAGTCTTTTTAGAATATCTTTCAAATCTCTACTTGACATTTTGAACACATGTATAAAGTTATAATAAGTATGTTTTAATGTCCTGCTAGTTCTAATATCTATGTCAGTTCTTGGTGGTTAAAATGCAATCATTTCTCTCCTAATTATGGGTCATATTTTCCTGCTTGTTTGCATGCCTGGCAATTTTTTATTAGATGACAGATATTGTGAAATTTACTTTTTTAAGTGTGAAATTTGTGTATTCCTATAAATACTCAAGCTTTGTTCTCAAACACCATTAAGTTACTTGGAAAGTTTGTTCCTTTCAGCTCCTGATTTTAAGATTTGTTAGATGAAACGTCGTCAATAGTGCTCACACTGGAGCTATTTCGCAATCCTGAGGCAAAATTCTTCTATGTACTTTATCCAGTTACCTGTGAATCTTGAGGTTTCCCAATCTTTCTGGTGAGAAAAGGCCCCTATTCCTGGCCCTGTGTATGCCATGGATACTGTTACTTCTAAACTTCTGGAATACTCCTTTCCTTAACCTTAGTTTATGTCTTTGCATCCATGCACAGATCTCTTGGTTTCTCGTGAATTTCTCTCCTCATTGGTAGTCTGTCCTGAGAACTCGATCTGTTTTATTTTTTTCTAAATTCTCAGCTCCTTCTCAACTCAAGGATTCTCCTAAGCTCTGCTGGGTTCCCCTTCCTGTACCAAAGCCTAAAAATTCTCCTAAGGTAGGGCTCACCTCTTTTTATCTGGTTAGAGATCATTGTCTTTTGTAACTTGATGTCAAGAGTCTTAAAAAACATTGTTTCATATGTTTTTTCTGGGTTTTTTGGGTGTTTCAGGCAGGGAATCAATCCAGTTTCTGTTATTTCATCTTAACCTGAAAGTCTTCTCTATCATATTTTATAAATTCCTTATTTCTATTTTTCAAGGCTTAATTTGTTCTTCTTTACCTTCTAAATAGAATGTCTAACTCATACAATGTCACTCTTATTTATAATGATACTGCCTTTTATCACAACTTTAGCCATAATCTATAAATTTTGCTATAGAGGTCAGCACCTGTGGCTCAGTGAGTAGGGTGCTGGCCCCATATGCCAGAGGTGGCGGGTTCAAACCCAACCCCAGCCAAAAACTGCAAAAAAAAAAAAATTGCTATAGAGAGTTTTCCTTATTGCTTTTATTGTCTCCGTAGGAACTTTTAAAAATCCTCAGATGGTTGGAATATTTATTGTTGAATCATTTATACCATTGTTAGAATTAATTCTAGTTTTCCTGAACTATATATAATTAAAGGCTATGAGGAAGCATCCCCCATAGTGGTTAACAGTTTAAATGTTTGAACTCAGAAGGCTGGCTATATGACCTTGGGCAAGGTATTTAACCTACAGCTCAAGTTCTTCATTTGCAATATTGAGATTATAATAATAATACCTATCTCAAATTGTTGCCCTGAGAGTTAAACGAAAATAATATGTGGAAGGCCATTAGTACTTAAGAAGCATTCAACACATCTCAGTTATAATTTTTATTTGGGGGAATTTATAGGTTTCTTTGTGGTCAACTTTTGATGCTCATTGGCACTTGAAAGAATATAAAAGGATATCCTCAGTAAGTGGAAAGTTCAATGTTGCAGCAGATGCTATCAACCTTCAACTCCATTTCTCTTTGGTACCCCTCAGAGTTTGCTAGCCGCTACATTGGACAATGTGCTGACAGTTTCCCCCAATAATCTATGCACCTCTCTGCTTCTCAGTACAGCAACATTTGAGATCTAAAACCCTCAGAGAGAATTTTTAACCAACAAGGGACAGAATAAAAGGAATATATATTCCAGCTTTAATCCCTTGAGTGAGCAAATATAAGTATGTTCCACAGAGAATCCACAGAGGGATTAAGCTCTAATCACCCATAGGGAGAACCCACTTGTGTATCCAGCCTGATTGGCTTTCCCTGTCTCTTGTGCTTCTTGAGATTATGTCCTAAATAAACCATGTGTACCAAGGGCCTCACCTCAGAATCTGCTTTCTGGAGGAAAACAAAACTCTGTGTGTGTGTGTGCATACATACACACAATTATCCTAGTAAGTATATTTTTCATATCCTCTAGGTAGTGGTTCTCCAATCTCATTTATATTATAATCAACTGAAGAAGAACACATGGAAATTTCTAGGAATTATGAAAGTGAAAAAATAGTCCAGATTTAGTAAAAAATTATCTTATTCAAAAGGATAAAAATGGAGTGTGGAGGAACTATTATGTTGCAATAATGAGAGAAGGGGTATTACAATAGATCAGGGGAGAATCCTCTGTCTGTAAGATATGTTAAAACATAAACTTAGGCACATTAAAAGTTTAACAAGTTTGCCTATTTAGCTATTCATGAATGGGGCAGCAACAGACCACAAGTGGTTCAGTGCTCCACCAAGAAGTGTGAAGAGGAAACTTTTATGAAGTGTGACAAATTAAATATTTAGTTGGCTCAGTGCCTATAGCTCAGTGGCTAGGGCGCCAGCCATATACACTGGAGCTGTTGGGTTCAAATCCAGCCTGGGCCTGCCCAACAACAATGACAACTACAACCAAAAATTAGCCAGGCATTGTGGCAGGCACCTGTATTTCCCAGCTTTTTTGGGAGACTGAGGCAAGAGAATCACATAAGTCCAAGAGTTTGAGGTTGCTGTGAGCTGTGATGACATGGCACTCTAGCAAGGGATCTAAAAATAGACCTGCCATTCAATCCTACAATTCCTCTACTAGGTATATATCCCGAAGACCAAAAATCACCTTATAACAAAGATATTTGTACCAGAATCTTTATTGCTGACAAATTCATAGTTGCTAAGTCATGGAAGAAGCCCAAGTGCCCATTGACCCATGAATGGATTAATAAATTGTGGTATATGTACACCATGGAATATCATGCAGCCTTAAAGAAAGATGGAGACTTTACCTCTTACATGTTTACATGGATGGAGCTAGAACATATTCTTCTTAGCAAAATATCTCAAGAATGGAAGAAAAAGTATCCAATGTACTCAGCCCGACTATTAAACCAATTTATAGCTTTCATTACAGCCCAAGAAGAAAGGGAAAGGGGAGAGGGAGGGGAGGTGGAGAGGATGGGTGGAGGGAGGGTAATTGGTGGGACCACACCTAGGGTGCATCTTACAAGGGTACATGTGAAATTTACTAGGTGTAGAATATAAATGTCTAAACACAATAACTAAGAAAATGCTGTAAAGGCTATGTTAACCAGTTTGATGAAAATATTTCAAATTGTATATAAAACCAGCACATTGTTCCCCATGATTGCACTAATGTACACAGCTATGACTTAGTAAAAAAAAATTATAGGAGAGTTCTAAAATTAAAAAGAAAAAGAAATACAGTGGAAGGTTAGGTATTATAGCTTGCTTTGAGAAAGAGGAATTCTGGATTCTATGAGTTGCATGAGAGGAAAATAAAGGGTGAGAAACAGGAAAAGGTCAGAGAGAACTTGGTTTTGAGACTTCTTCTGAGAACTTCCAAAGTCCTTGAGTTTAAAGTCTGAGTCTTCCAAAGTGATATTCTTTGGGGGTATCATTTTCTAAGTCCCAACAGGACACAGATATGCACACATGTACATTTACTTGAATGTCTTTTTTTTTTTTTTTCCTTTTTGAGACAGAATCTCAAAAGCTGTCACCCTGGGTAGAGTACCATGGCATCACAGCCCACACCAACCTCAAACTCTTGGGCTTAAGTGATTCTCTTGCCTTAGCCTCCTAAGTAGCTAGAACTACAGAGGCGCCCACCACAATCTATTTTTTATTTTTTTGTTACAGTTGTCATTGTTGTTTTAGCTGGGCCAGGCCGGGTTTGAATCCACCAGCCTCAATGTATGTGGCTGGCTCCCTACTCACTGAGCTATGGGTGTCACCCTTGAATGTCTTATTTTAAATACACAGTTAGGATCCCAGCATTCTGCATACTGTTAGACTCTTTGCTTTTATCACTTAAATCTTGTATAGAAAATTGCTTCAGTGAAAAACCATGCACATCCTACAGATTCTGTTTCTATGACAACTATTGTACAACTGTAAATCGTAGATAACTGATAACAGTTCAAAATAACAAGTAAATTAATTCTGTCAGGTGGGGTAACAACCTCCCTACCTATGAAAAACAGTTTTGCCCCATTTGCACATTCATACAACATTCCTTTACTTTATGTGAATTTTTGCCTTAAACCAATTATACATTTTAAATTACCTATGCAACTGTCTGGTTCCATCATTATGAGTGAGTAAACTAAAATCTTTAACATGAGTTTATTTTCTATCTTTTTGTGGGAATTATCCTTTAATGCAGTGGTTCTCAACTTGTGGGTCACAACCCCTTTGGGGGTCGAACAACCCTTTCCCCTTTCACAGGGGTTGCCTAAAAACATCAGAAAACACATATTTCCTAACCAAGACACCACTCCTCATGTGTGTGGGTCACCACAACATGAGGAACTGTATTAAAAGGTTACAGCATTAGGAAGGTTGAGAACCACTGCTTTAACAGTATACAATAAATAAGATAAATACACAACTCACGGTATGTGAGAAAAACCCAACTTTATTTTTGTCTCTAATCTTCCTATTAAAATTTATTTAGAAGAGAGAATTTTTCCCTTGCCACTTGCTACAGTTTGTATGTTTGCTCCCTCCAAACCTCATGTGGAAATTTGATCTCCAATGTTAGAGATAGGGCCTAATGGGAAGTGTTTGAGTCATAGGGGTTCCCTCATGAATAAATTAATGTTCTTCCTGGGGTAAGGAGTGGATAAGTTCTCAGTCTATTAGTTCTAGAGAGCTGCTTGTTTAAAAGAGCTTGGCACCTCCCTTCATGCTCTTTTGCTTTCTCTTTCACCATGTGTTCTCTGCACATGTGAGCTCCCCATTGCCTTCCACTGTCAGTGGAAGCGGCTTGAATTTCTCCCCAGAACCAGATGCTGACACCACATAAACCAAATAAACCTCTTTTCTTTATAAATTGTCCAGCTTTAGTACAGGTATTCCTTCATAGCAACCCTAAATAAACTGAGGTATTATTGAATCAAAAATTATATAAGTCCTGCAATCTTTTTGATTACTCATAGGTTATAGAGCACCTATAATCACTGTAAGCAATGAACAAAAGTCAAGATAAAGTAATTGGAATATACTCAATTCTAGACATTAATCAAGCCTTCAGTTTTCAAAGTTACATATTCTTACCCCAAAGCCTGTTTTGGGTAGACAAAGGGATATTGTCATCTTCACCTCCCTCTTCCAGCCCATCTCATTCCCCAGCAGTCTTCAACATTTTCTGCTTGGTTGCACCCTAACAGAGTTTTTAAAAGCTATGTAGGCTCACATGTTTTTCAGTCAATATTTATATATTGTCAGGATTTTTACAGTTGCAAAGGATGTGATTAAAATTTATTTAAAATAATGAGCTTTTTAAATATTAAAAGGTATTCAGTGGAATCTAAATATCTTTCACTTGTTTATCATTGGCCACTTAAAAATACATGAAAGAGATCCTATTTAACAGACAAGTGTTATATGGTCTGTCTTTCTCTTTGAGTCCATGTTTTTATTCTACTTCTACCACAGAATTATATCCAAAAAGTAATATTATTTTATACTGGAAAGCACAATTTCTTTACACAAAAATAGAGAAATACTGGATGCATAATTTTTTTTATTTGAGACAGAGTCTTACTCTGTCATCCCAGTTAGAGTGCTGTGGTGTCATAGCTCACAGCAACCTTTAACTCTTGGGCTCCATTCATCCTCTTGGCTCTACCCCCCAAGTAGTTGGGAATGCAGGAGCCCACCACATTGCCTGGCTAGTTTTTCTTTTAGTAGATGGGGTCTTGCTCTTGCTCAAGCTTGTCTCAAACTCCTGAACTCAAGCAATCCACCTGCCTCAGCCTCCCAAAGTGCTAGGATTACAGGCATAAGCCACCATGCCCAGCTCGACGACATATTATCTTGTTAAATTTCCTCTGATCACACAGCTCTAAGGTTTTAAAGATGTATTCAGGATTGCACTTTTGTTATGATCATTTTTGGCACACAATTTATTGAAACAGTGTACACATAAGTATTGATAGGTAATTGTTAAACATTAAAAATTATAATGAAAATGCAGAAATGCTTAGGGCTAGTTTTGATCTTTGTTTTAGGTTTTTAAACTAAAATGAGATAAACAAAAAAAAACTTTGTTTACAAAAATACATAGAGAAGCAAAAGCCTCAGCAGCACATACACTAAACAATGCAGAGAAGATTAGCATGGCTCCTGTATAAGAATAATATGAAGTAATTCATATTTTTCTGTGTCAAATTCAAAATAAAATAAAACTTAAAAATACACAGAAAATAATCCTTTCAGCCCCAAATATCACTTTAGAAGTGACGTATCATTAAAAGTTGTTTGTAATGATCTATCATCTAACAATTCACTATACAAGGCAGAGATTTATCTTTAAAATAATCCTGGGTTCTTTCCTATGTGTGAGGGTTCACTTTCAGAAAATTCAATAAGCCCTATACTTAGAGTTTCTTCACTTTCTTGTACCTGGGACATAATTAAAAGTGCATTCAAAATAACTCAGGTATTTACCATTAATTACCTGAAGTACAATCTAGCAGGGTCCTGGGGTGTTTCTTCTCCCATCATGAGGCATATTTAAGGCCAGCTTCCCACAGTACCAATTATTTTCTCCCTGAATCAGGGGTTTTTAATATCCTGCAGACCTCTTCCAGAGAAAACCAGAGCAAACAGAAGTTAAAGCAGTGAAGACAAATTTTACTCAGAAACTATTGCAACAGAGGCAGAAACCTCCATTTAGAATTGGCTCCCTTTTGAAAAGGAGAAGGGCAAGATGAGAATTATGGCCAAGGAGCAGGATGGGTATCAATGGATGGAAAATTACCAAAAAGAAACATCAGGGATAAAAGGGATTCTATCACTGCCTCTGGTAGTCACAATAGGGGTTGCTATCTCCCCCAACTGGTAGCTGATGTTTCAGACCCTATCAAGGTTGAAGCAGGGATTAGAGAAATAAGGAGGTAGGACAGTTTTTTAGCTGGTGGCTTCTCTGGGGCTAGTCAATGACTGAAGCTGGCACTTTTATTTTCTAGAGCTGTCTTGGGCTCTTCAGGAGCCCCAGCTGCAACTCTCCTGAAGAGGATATAACACTGTGTGCTCCCTAGCCTGGTTTCATTGCTCTCAGTCCTGGATCATGGCAATGCACCCACTCAGTGTTTGGTAGTTGAGGACCTTTCAATCTCCCAGGTGATCCTCTTGAGTGAAACTTGCTACAATTCCATCTGGATATTTCTTCCATGTGCCCCACATCTGATCTATGGAAAAGCCTCACAAAATCATTATCTAAAAAATTTGTTGGAGTACAACACTCTCATGGCTCCACCACCCAAATAGTTCATTGTTCCACCTCCAGCCCTTTAGTGTTGAGAATTATGTGTATATTCTCCATTGTAAATGAGATTGATCACACTTTCATACAATGTAAACCATTTCGTTCTTTCTTTTTTTGTTTGTAAGATGCCTGTTCATGTTCTTTGCTCATTTTTTTCTATTGTGTTTTTTCTATTGTGTATTTGTGGGGGGTTTACATTCATTTACAAGCACTCTTTGTATTATTAAGGGGATTGGCCATTTGTCACATATGTTACAAACATTCTCCCCCAGTGGGCAGGAGCAACCATGAAGAGATGGTTCAAGGCAAGCATAGCACAACACTGTGTATTTAGATTGTAGTTGTGTTTAGACCTACACCTCTCACCTCTCCTCCTGACTTCCAGATGTTACTGAGTTGTTACCTTCTCATTCATAGCAACTCAGCAATGAAGACCTAATTGAAGAGCAAGAAAAAGGGTGGATTGGACAGTCACCATGGAAACTGCCCCTCCCATAGCATTTACCATTCAAAGGATTCTGCAAGCATTCATGTACAACAAATTAGCAAAGAAAGATTTCCAGACTCACAACCCTAATCTTGAATGCAGTTTGAAGGTTCTTAGAGGCATAAAGAATGCCTGTGGTTTCTACAGGGAGATTACCAGGGAAGTTATACAGCTTCTTGGCAGGATAATTTGTTGAGACATTAGAGTGTATTTTGTCTTTGCTGTAATTTTTCTTCTTTCCCCACCTCCTACTGATAATTTTCAGTCCATTGTGCTTTCTGGTCTCCAGAGTGGTTTATATTGCTGAGCATAAAGTAAAAACTGCTTAAAGATCTCTGGTCTTGCACTTAGTGGAAAGCTCAAGCTCACTGAAAAGGTTACACTATAAGTTTGGGTGGGGAGGGACATGCTGGGGATAAATCACTTCTCTTTGGAGGCCAGAGGAAAAGTCAGTGAAAGCAGGAGAGGCTCAGCAAAAAATGAAAACCTGTGACCACTGCTAAAAGCATCCAGGTTGGTAACAGAACCATGATGGCTAATGCTGAGAGGCAGGTGGGGCCCTAGGCACTGGGATTCTGAGCCATAAAAAAAAAAAAAAACCCCGTCTGAATGGAAGAAAAGACCAGCAGCATGGCCACTTACCAAAGGCCATATTTCTGAGATACTGGGCATCACAGCCCTAACCACTGTGGCCTGAGGATTTTTGGTGCCTTCTGATATATAACCCCTGAGATCTATGGAGGGACTTAACGGTAGATTTGAGTGGCCAGGGGAATCTTAACAATGACTGAGTTGAATTTACCATCATTTTAGCTGGCTGATGTCTCACAATTATATTTAATTTTAATAATCTAACATGATATCTAACTTGCCACATCAGAGTTTGTGGAGTAAAATTTATATCCATTGGCACCTTTTGGGACTAGTGTTTTAGGAACTATTCAGCCAATTTAGCTACTGTACAAAAATATCACCACAGAAAATTTACATTTGTGGCATAGTTTTTTTATTTTGCCTATTTAGTAAATGCCGACAAACACATAAATTTTGCTTTAGCTTCATGATTAATTATGGAATTTTTATGGGAGTAAATAGGTTTCCTAAAAAGATACTTTGATTATGAGTTTTTATAAGTGGGAAATAAATACTAATTGTTTTAAAGTCTAATTTGTCACATTAGAGTCCATGAGTTTCAAAATCGGGGATGGCACAGATGATTCTCTACTGCCCTCTAGTGAGCAAGCTCGATGAAGATCGAGGCATTTTGGGGATGGAAGGTGGACTGGTTTATGTGTCTAATATTGTGATGTAAATAATAGAGATAAAAGAACTGAAGGGTATTTTCTTCCCAAAGTGTTCAGAAACAAGTGAAATGTTAAATAATGACTGATTCAGCAATATGAATTCTTACTGCTTGGAAAGGAAATTGTAAAGACTGTATTTAAAACTGAGTTCTTGCCTTTTCGGCCAGAGACGCCATCTTTCAGTAATTAACCAAAATGACAAACACAAAGGGAAAGAGGAGAGGCACCCGTTACATGTTCTCTAGGCCTTTTAGAAAACATGGAGTTGTTCCTTTGGCCACATATATGGGAATCTACAAGAAAGGTGATATTGTAGACATCAAGGGAATGGGTACTGTTCAAAAAGGCATGCCACACAAATGTTACCATGGCAAAACTGGAAGAGTCTACAATGTTACTCAG
>CAUYON010115798.1:0-15566 GCA_963573935.1 Arctocebus calabarensis | reverse complement strand
AATTGTGTACATTGGTGCAATCATAGGGCACAATGTGCTTTATATACATTCAGAAATATTTTTATCGTACTGTTACAGATAGCCTTCATGGCATTTTCTTGATCACTATATAAAGACATTGATACTCTACCTTTAATAAGTGTCACCAGTACCCTGCTAAGATGCACCGTAGGTGTGTTCCCTTGTAGGTTAAATTTTAAAATGCAGTTTGAGTAAAGAGTTGGTGGAATTTTATTTTAATAGATTTTGCCAAAATATTTTGAAAGAAGGTGTTAGTCATTACAGTCTTATAGTTTTGAAGGCATCTGTTTTCCTTCTCATACTGGATGATACCAAGTTTTTAACATTTTTAAAATGTAAAAATGTGATGGGAGGAAATGATACGTATTTGTTGAAATTTGGATTGGCTTATCCCTAGGGAGTTTGAACACATTTCATACGTAAATTTTGCCCAATTTAAAATTGAGTTGCAACAGTCCTTTGTCTGTGGTTTTACTTTCTGTGGTTTCTTTTACACATGGTCTGGAAATAGGATATTTTGATGGAGACCGTATTCACGTAACTTTTACGATAGTATATTGTTATAGTTCTGTTTTATTGTTTGTTATTGTTGCTAATCTGTTACTGTGTCTAATTTATAAGTTAAACTTCATTATAGGCATGTATGAATGGTATATATAGGGTTCAGTACTATCTGAGATGTCAGGAATCCACAGGGTGTCTTAGAATGTATCCCTACAGGTAAAGGTTAACTACTGTGTTTATCTTTTTATTATTTTATTGTTTTTCTTTGTGTGTTGTCTTAATATGTTGCAAGTAATTTTTTCCTACCTTATTATGATTTTTATTTTGTTAATATTATTTAGACACTTCTGGAAATTCTCTTTGTTCATGATAGTTTTCCCTTCCTTACACATCCCAAGCATATATAACTATTCTTTTAAAATATCCATAGTGGTTTTTTTTTAACATTTGTATTCTTAGTCCATCTGATTTAACTTTAAAGATATTTTAAAATTTAGAAAAACTCTGAGTTAAATGTGAAATTATCCATGATACTGGTTATGATAAGTAAACTTTTAGCTTCTGAGTCTATATGTATGAGGACAGATATGCACAAGAGCCATTTGCTTTGCAGAGTGTCATAATGTCGACTTATGAATATGATGATAGCTTGATGGTTGATCATTTCAATTTTGTACTTTTGCTTATGGATGAATAGAGCTTCCAAATTCAGCCCTTTAAAAAATAGTTTCTTTTAGTAAATAATGGTAATGCCTATATGATATTGCGAATGTACTCAATGCCATTGAATTGTATACTTTTAAATGGTTAAAATGGTAAATTTTATGTTAATGTATATTGTACCATGAATAAAAAAGACTCCTTTAAGATTTTTAAATATACTTTTTTACTTACAGATTATGTATCTGTTATGAATATAACTAAATTTATAATGTTCTTCCTCAGAAAGCCTTTTGTTTGGTTGCATGTTTATTTTTAAGATACATTTAATTCTACCAAATGTCTTCAGTACAGCATAGTTATATAAGTAATAATGAAACATTATGTTTCATTTTTAAATTTTTGTTTGAGTAATTAGGTAGCTTTTTTTTGTTTGCACTGACTACCACCTTTCTGTCAATAATGAAAATATTCTTTATTTCAGCTTAAAAAAATTCGATCACTACTTGTTGCTGGAGCTGCACAGTATGATTGCTTTTTCCAGCATTTACGCTTGTTGGATGGAGCACTTAAACTTTCAGCTAAGGATCTTAGATCCCAGGTGGTTAGAGAAGCTTGCATTACTGTAGCGTAAGTATGTTCATTTTTGTGATAAGTATTTCTTATGAATGGTTTTAGTGATCATTAATTCAGTGCTTATTAAATAAAGAGGTAGCAAAATAACTCCCAAATATATGTGATACAAAAATCATTTTTACTATATGTAAGGACTTGTATGATTTTTTAAAAAGTTTTTCTTAATAGTTCTGTATAATTTGAAATGTGTTTATAAGTCTAAAGTCTATTGGTTGATTTTTGATCTTAACTCAGGTATAAGGAGAAAATGAATAGATCTGGAAACTGACTATATTTACTTTTCTCTTTACTAATTTGGATACTAAATACTCTATTTTGATTTTGATATATTAGCATTTATCCTGGAATTGCATCATTCATCATCAACTTATCAAAATCTAAACTTGTTCTATATACATACAGTCTTCTACAGTACAAGTTGTGGTAAATTTACCTAAATTTACCTAAATACTATTATTACATATGTGGATGTATAAACATTTCTTTGAAGATAGGGAACACAAAGGTGCCTAGTATTAATATTTCTAATCAGGATCATTAGATATTCTAGTCAGAACAGAAAAGGGGTAATAAAAATTGAGGATTGCAAGAAAATGAATAGAACTGCTTTTATGAACAAATGATTTTATCTATGCAGAAAACTACACAAGAATGTACAGATAAATTATTATAATTAAAGGACTTTAGAAGAGTTGCTAGATATAGGGCAATATACCAATATACCCAAATGATCAAATATCTCTAACTAGCAAAAAAAACCCAAACCAAAATAAAAATCTGTAAAATGTAACCTTGAAAAATTCACTTAAATCAGGACCAGCCCAATTGGGGTTGGTCTTGCAGAAGACTGGGCAAAATATGTAAAAGAACTATTGCTATGTAGACAGCAGCCAGTATGGGGGTAGGAGTCTTGAAAGACACACATATGAGTTGAACAATATGAGTTTTGACCTGGAGAAACTTTCTAAACCTTGAGGCAAGTAGGAAGAACCTAAGCAGAGCAAGGCACTCTCACTGCATTGGGGAAACAGAGATTGGAGTTTCAAAAGGCTGAGGTAGCCAAAATTTGCAGTGTAGGATACTGGAGAGAGAAGAGAAATGCGCAGAAAAAGAACTATAGAAATCAGTATATGAGATCCCAGGGCTCTAGCTAAATACTAATCTGTGCAACAAAATGTATGACTCGCCAAGAAGAGAAAAGAAATACTGCCTGGAGTTATAAGATAAACAATTCCCAGAGCTTACATGATGATAGGAGAGGTTCAGGATCTGACCAGCCAGAATGAGGAAACCTTGTTGAACATCCAGGGCATTCAAGAGAGAGGCCACTGTACAGGAATACTACTAAACCAGCTTTAAAGTAAGGGTACTCTAGACACTCCCTCTCCCAATAAGTTTATAAAGATGGATATAACTTCCAAGTACATTACCTGCCTACTAGAACAAAGCTTACACATAACTTTTTTTGGTGTTTTGTTTTGTTTTTAATTCTAAAACTCATGCTCTTAAAGGAAGATAACATCTAAACAGGTAGTACCTCTTGGATTTTCATTTTAGGTTCCTTTTTGCCTTTGACTTCAGACATTGGAAAACTGATTATAACTGAACACTGGTAAATAGGTCTGAATCTGAGTACTTCTTTGAATCAAAACCCTAAATTTTTGGAGCTAACTCTTATCCCAAACATGTATTTTAAATAAGATATAACTATATAGAAATTAATCAATACTGGAAGCATTGTCAGAACTGTGAATCCAGTACCCTTCCTGTTTTAACTGAAGTCATACAATTAAAGGTTGATTTAGTTGTTTAACTACAAATTTGGAAAAAGAACACAAGTTTTTTTTTTTGTTTTTTTTTTTGAGACAGAGCCTCAAGCTGTCACCCTGGATAGAGTGCTGTGGCGTCACAGCTCACAGCACCCTCCAATTCCTGGGTTCAAGCGAGTCTCTTGCCTCCACCTCCCAAGTAGCTGGGACTACAGTTGCCCGCCACAACGCCCAGCTATTTTTTTTTTTTTTTTTGGTTGCAGCCGTCATTGTTGCTTGGCAGGCCGGGCTGGATTCGAACCCACCAGCTCAGGTGTATGTGGCCAGCGCCTTAGCCTGTTGAGCCTCAGGCGCCAAGCCTGTTTTTTTGTTTTTTGGTTTTTTTTTCAGTTTTTAGCTGGGGCTGGCTTTGAACCCACCACTTTGAGCCACAGGTGCCGCCCAGAAGACAAGTGTTTCTAAGATCACTCAACTCAGGTGGCGCCTGTGCTTAGTGAGTAGGGCCCCAGCCCCATATACCGAGAGTGGCGGGTTCAAACCCAACCCTGGCCAAAACTGCAACAAAAAAATAGCTGGCACATTGTGGTGGGTGTCTGTAGTCCCAGCTACTCGGGAGTCTGAGTCTAAGCCCAAGAATTGGAGGATGCTGTGAGCTGTGACGCCACTGCACTCTACCGAGGGCGACAAAGTGAGACTCTGTCTCTAAAAAAAAAAAAATCACCCAACTCATTAGCATCAGCATATAGTAGAGCTATATTTTAAAATATGAATTCTAAAATCCTACCTCAAAGATGTCAGGGAGTATCTTTAATCCAAAAGGTGATCATCCTAATAGAAGTAGAGAATGTGTTGAGGAACATTGATTTGGGTAAGATATTGAATTTGGTTGTAAAATATGTTGAACTTAAGATTGATAATGGGGTGGCTTGCGCCTGTGGCTCAACGGGCTAGGGCGCCAGTCACATACACCTAAGCTGGCAGGTTCGAATCCAGCCTGGGCCCGCCAAACAACAATGACAGCTGCAACCATTAAAAAAAAAAAAAAAAATGGCCGGGGTGTTGTGGCGGGCGCCTGTAGTCCCAGCTACTTGGGAGGCGGAGGCAGGAGACTTGCTTGAGCCCAGGAATTGGAGGTTGCTGTGAGTTGTGATGCCACTGCACTCTATCCAGGGTGACAGCTTGAGGCTCTGTCTCAAAAAAAAAAAAAAAAAAAAGATTGATAATGGGGTATCACAATGGAAATATCTCATGATTAAAGGCCAAAGATAAGAGCAAATAGGCTTGATTATTTTACCTGATATTTTCTTAGAGTTAATAAATTCTGAGATTAGATGGCTTCTCCAAATGCCATTGTAAAGATATGAGTAAAATGCCATGTTTCAACTTTTGAAGGGAAAAAGAATGTATACTATATATATATAGTATTTGGGCTTCCTTTTTTTCTCTTTTGTTTGTGTTTTTTTATGTTTTGTTTGTTTGTTTTGGTTTCTTTGGACTGATTAAAATAAAAATAATTTAAGTTATTTCGGTAAAGATATTTTAAGGCTGGGGTCAGTGGCTCACACTATGTAATCCTAGCACTTTGAGAGGCTAAGGCAAGAAGATTCTTAAGGCCAAGAGTTCTAGACCAGCCTGGCAACATAGCAATACCATATCACTACAAAAAATAAAAAAAAAAAACAGCCAGGTATGGTGTTATGTGCCTATAGTTCTAGCTACTCAGGAGGCAGAAGCAGGAGGTTTGCTTTGCTTGAGCACAGGAGTTTGAGGTTACAGTGAGCAATGATAGTGCCACTGCTGTCTTGCCTAGGTGACAGAGTGAGACTGTGACTAAAAATATCTAAAAAGGGGAGGAGATTTTTTAATATTATGTGGTCCTATCTATATTTAATCTTAAATTATTAAAATTACTTTTTGTCTTCCTTTGTAGTCATCTCTCAACAGTTTTGGGAAACAAGTTTGATCATGGCGCTGAGGCCATTGTACCTACACTTTTTAATCTTGTTCCCAATAGTGCAAAAGTCATGGCAACTTCTGGATGTGCAGCAATCAGATTCATCATTCGGGTAGGTTTTTCTCTCTTTCCCCTTTTCTGCTACTGCCACCTTCTCCTCTTCTTCCTCCCCTCTTTCCTCTTCCTCTTCCCCCCCTTTCTTTCTCTCTCCCTCTCTCTCTGTCTACTTAAATAAGTCATTGGTATCCTTTAACCCCAAAGGAAAATCACTTTTTAAGTTTTTCTGTAGTAAAAGCAATATAGGGTTATAATAGTCAATGTAGAACATGAAAAATAATACAAAGTAAACATGTTTATGTATGGAATATAATACATATACACATGTATATATGAGTACACATAATATGTACTAGTATGTATGTGTGTAATCATAAATGTTACAGACAATAATAAAAGATAACAGAAAATTCTTAATACAGTCCTATGCTGCATAACAGTATTTTGGTCAATAACTGCATATATATATATATATATGACAGTGGTCCCATAAGATTTTAAGTGTATTTTTACAGTATCTTTTCTATGTTTTGATATGTTTAGGTACAAAATACTTACCATTATATTACCATTGCTTACAGTACATGCTGTTCAGGTTTGTAAGCTAGGAGCCATAGGCTATACCATACAGCATAGGTGTATACTAGCCTAAACCATCTAGGTTTATATAAGAGCACTCTGTGATGTTTGCACAATGATGAAATTCCTAACAATGCATTTCTCAGAATGTATCCCTGTGATTAAGACACATGTGACTGAATTTCTCATCATCTTTATCTTGAAGGTGCTCAAAAGAACAGAACGTTTGTTTGTGACAGAATCTCACTTTGTCACCCTGGGTAGAGTGCCATGGCATCATCATACCTTCATAGAAACCTCAAACTCCCAGGCTCAAGCTATCTGTTTGCCTCAGCCTCCTGAGTAGCTGGGAATTCAGGCACCAACCACAACACCTGGCTTGTTTTCCTGTTTTTTGACACGGTCAGGTTGGTCTCTTGCACAGCTGGTCTTAAACTCCTGAGCTCAAGCAGTCCACCTGCCTCAGTCTCCCAGAGTGCTAAGATTACAGACATGAGCCACCACACCCAGCCATAAAAAAACAGAGTTTAAAAAATAAATTTCTCCCCTTGAATTCTACTCTTTTGTAACTGATCATTCTAGTGTGTACTTTTCCGAATTCTGTTCCATGCCTATACAAGCATATTTGCTGCACAAATAGAAAATTTAAATATGTATAATATGTTGTTTAACTTACTCTTAAAACTTATACTTCAGCAGCTTACTTTGTCCATACATGTAATTCTTTTCAGAGTCTAAATCAATCTTCTTTTAAAAAATACAGCATCAGATGGTCTTCACTATTCTTATAGTCTATGGAGTTCTTTTTCTCCATCCTTTTACCGGTGTTTCTATTATCAATATCTTTAAGGTCTTACATTTTATTTTTTTTTATTTATTTATTTTTTTTAATTAGTTTTTTTAAAAACATGCAGCTATTTAATGGTTTTTTGGTTGCAGCTGTCATTGTTGTTTGGCAGGCCCGGGCTGGATTCGAACCCACCAGCTCAGGTGTACGTGGCTGGCGCCTTAGCCCATTGAGCCACAGGAGCCGAGCCAAGGTCTTACATTTTAATAAGTGTAATATTTCATATTCTACTTTGCATTGCCTCAATTATTAGATATATTAGCTGGGTTTTTTCTTTTATAACTCTTCCATGGATTATCAGTATATACTCCACATTTTTCCTTACTTATTTCTAGGACTTTTTTAATATATCATATTATATATGTTATGGAATTTGTATAATCTGTCATTTCTTCAAATATTATGTAAGCTGTGTTTTGTTATATATCAAATTTTTTTATTTTTATGTACTGAGACATTGTTCCTTTTTTGTGTTTTTTGTTGATACAGCCTTTCCCATTTCACGATTACAAAAATATTTAATCATTTATTTATTATTTTGTATATTTTTTAATTGAGACAGACTCTCAGTATGTTGCCCTCAGTAGAGTGCAGTGGCAACACAGCTCACAGCAACCTCAAACTCTTGGGCTTAAGCAATTCTCTTGCCTCAGTCTCCCAAGTAGCTGGGACTATATGCACCTGCCACAATGCTGGGCTGTTTTTTTGATGTAGTTGTCATTGTTGTTTAACTGGGCTGGGCCAGGTTTGAACCTGCCACCCTTGGTGTATGTGGCTGGCGCTATAACCACTGTGCTACAGGCACCGAGTCTATGTATTTTTTTATTGTTGAGAATTCCTTGAGGGTACAGGAAACCAGGTTACACTGATTGCATTTGTTAGGTAAAGTCCCTCTTATTCTGTGTCCTACCCCCAAAAGGTGTGTTACTCCCAAGACCTCTACCCCTCTCCCTCCTTCACACTCTCTGCTCTTCCTTTCCCCCACCACCTCCCTCCTTCTCTCTCTGCTCTCTCATCCTCCCACCCCCCACTATGTACTAGGTCATTAATTGTCCTCATATCAAAATTGATATTCATGCGTTTCCATTCTTATAATGCTTTACAAAGAATGATGTGTTCCAATTCCATCCAGGTTAATATAAAGGATGTAAAGTCTCCCTCTTTTTTAATGGCTGAATAGTATTCCATAGTGTACATATACTGCAGCTTGTTAATCCATTTCTGGGTTGGTGGGCATTTAGGCTGTTTCCACATTTTGGCAACCGTAAATTGAGCTGAGATAAACAGTCTAGTGCAAATGTCCTTGTGGTAAAAGGGTTTTTTTCCTTCTGGGTAGATGCCCGGTAATGGGATTGCAGGATTAAACGAGAGGTCTAGCTTGAGTTCTTTGAGGGTTCTTCGTACTTCCTTCCAAAAAGGTTGTATTAGTTTGCAGTCCCACCAGCAGTATAAAAGTATTTCTTTTTCTCCACATCCATGCCAGCATCTGCAGTTTTGAGATTTCGTGATGTGGGACATTCTTGCTGGGGTTAGGTATATCTCAGGGTGGGTTTGATTTGCATTTCTCTAATAATTAGGAACAATGAGCATTTTGTCATATATTTGCTAGCCAGTCATCTTCGTTAGAGAAGGTTCTGTTCATCTCTCTAAGCTGTGTTTTGTTATGTATCAAATTTTTTAATTTTTATGTATTGAGACATTGTTCTTTTTTTTTGTTTTTTGTTAGTTGAAACAACCTTCTCTATTTCACAATTACAAAAATATTTAATCATTTAGAACTTCCATAATGTTTTCATTAGGTTTAGATCTAACTAGATTTTATTTTTGTGGGAGATATACTAATATAAGTACATACTTATATTAGTTAGTACAACCACAACGCCTGGCTAGTTTTTCTGTTTTTTAGTAGAGACACAGTCAGACTGGTCTCTTGCACATGCTGGTCTCAAACTCCTGAGCTCAAGCAGTCCACCTGCCTCAGCCTCCCAGAGTGTGTACTAATATTAGTATATCTTACATACTTATATTAGTATATTTAACTTGATTTTTTCCCCCAAAATACAAATCACTGGACCTAATTGCATGTGGTAAACCATAATAAAGTATTTTCTTGAAATGTTATCATTTTCACTTGACAAATTTTGATAAACACAGTATAGAACCTCTGTAAGTTGACCATTCAAGGAACTGTGACAAATTGGTGAACATATTAAGGTGGTCAACATAAGGAAACTAGGCCTACTGTACTGATATATGTCTATGAAAGTTAGGTCAACTTAAGGAGGGGGTCAGCTATGGAGGTTCTGCTGTATGCAGGTCTGTGTCTTAAATGCCTTTTTCAATTTCTTCAATAGGTTTATTCTTTCCTGCTGAAAAAATGAAATTTCTAATACTGCTTTACCAGGAGGTATTCTTTTTCAGCAGTAAAATAAAAACTCTTTATTTTTTTTTAATTTTATTTATTTATTTTTTTTGTGACAGAGCCTCAAGCTGTCACCCTGGATAGAGTGCTGTGTCATCACAGCTCACAGTAACCTCCAATTCCTGGGCTAAGCTAGTCTCTTGCCTCCGCCTCCCAAGTAGCTGGGCGTACAGGCACCCGCCACAACGTCCGGCCATTTTTTGGTTGCAGCCGTCATTGTTTGGCAGCCCGGGCTGGATTCGAACCCGCCAGCTCAGGTGTACGTGGCTGGTGCCTTAGCCTGTTGAGCCACAGGCGCTGAGCCAAAAACTCCTTATTAAAGGTCTGTGAAGATAGTCCCTTTTTTCCTGTTTCAAGATTTCTTTAAGGTTCACTATAATCCAGAACCGTAATAGCAGTATTGGAAAGTAGTGGGAATTATTGAGATCTTTGTTTTATCCCTGAGTTTAATAGGATCGTATTTGATGATTGGTATGGTTTTCTGTGGATATAGTATATCAGAATATGGAAATTTCCTTCTATTAATATTTTGCTAAATTTTGATTAGGATTAGGTGTTGAATTGTATCATATATCCTTCAATGTCTTTAGAAATGATTATCTCTGGTTTTTCCTTGTACATTCATGGACTAAATTCTGCTTGGCCATTGTACATTGTTATACCACTAGATTCAGTGGGCTGATATTTTACTTAAGATTTCTGACATTCATTTTAATAATGAGTCTTTTGTGAATTAAAAAAATTTTTTTTTCTATTTTACATATTTCATTAATACATTATCCTGTTATTAGGGTTTAAATAACCTTTGAAATTGTTTAATTTAATATTTTAGACTCTGGGCATTTTGAATGTCTTTGAAGTATTGATTATTTGTATTTTCTTAGAATATCAATTTTATAGAGATTTTAAGAATCATTGGCATAAAGTTGTGTGTTGTATTCTCTTAATTTAGAAAAAGTTCCTTACCAAGGTTGGTTATATAATCATTTATCTTATAACAGTGTTATACTTTTTTTACATATATATTTGGCAGAGGTAATATTATGAATCCATTATAAATTTTAATTTTTAGTTTTTAGTATTGCTTCTAGGGTGCTTATTGGTGGTTTCTCTCTCCAGTGCTGAAAAATAATTTTTTTCTTTTATTTTGATTGAGTTCATTATGGCAAACGCAATGTGCCATGCACATTTTCTTTCAGTGAAAGACCTGTTTCCCCATTGCTAAGAGCTTTCAGCTGCCAACTTCTTCAAGAATTACTTTAGTTGCAAGAGGTACCTTTTCCAAGGTCTTGCCCCTTCCTGGTATGGCCCATTTCCAATAACTGACTGATGTGAGAAGTATAAAGATTTTGTCATCTTGGACTAGATTTAGACTATTCTGAAAGGATTATTTTAGTTTCAGAGCTCTCTAATGGGCTTTAGGTAAAGATATCCTTGGGCTACATCATAGTTAGATTTCTTCTTCTCACTCCTGCTTCCTTCTTACTTCCCAGGGTACTTTTAAAAAATTGATACATAATGTACATATTTTGAGGATACATGTAATATTTTAATATATTGGTATAATGTATAAAGATGAAATTAGAGTAATTGGTATATTCGTCACCTTAATATTTATCTTTTCTTTATGTTAAGAATATTCAGGTATTTTCTTCTAGTTACTTACAGAATAGATTATTGTTAACTGTAGTCATCGTACTGATCTATTGAACACTGGGTCGTATTTCTTCTATCTTACTATATTTTTCACCCATTTATCAACCTCACTTCCCAGCCTCTAGTAAACACCAATCAACTCTCTTATCTTCATGAGATCCACTTCTTTAGCTTCCACACAAGAGTGAGCGCTTACAACATTTTACGTTCCAGGACATTTCCTAAATATTCTGTATGCTAAACTCCATCTCAGAAACTGCTTTCTAGGTAACCCAACCTGAACCACGTGCCATTGGCTAAGGAGAAAAATAGATTTAAGGCCTTAAATACAGAGGGTGCCAAAAATTTTAAGAGATAAGGCTGTCCTATCATGCTTGTCACATGGTGATGCTAGCATTCCTTTGATTAATACCATCTTTTGAGCGAATATCACACTACACATAGCTACGGTAATTTAAATCAACTTCCAAAAGTAATACATAGATAACATCTCTTAAAATTGTGTGCAAGTTTTGGCAGCCCAGCATATGTACTTCAGTTACTATTTTATTCTTATGACTATTATATAAACTTTTTAGTGTTTGTTTCACTAAAGAAGAGTGTAAGGGTTTTACTAATAGAAATCAGAAGATTATATCTATCAAATTTCTACATGAATTGTAGAGAGCTAGGGTTCAGCTAGAATGAAAGTTCTATCAAAACCATCATTTCAAACTGCATTCCCAGTAGTTAAGGATATATTCATTGTGATTATTTGCTTTGATTACATTGTAATTATTATTTTCTACCTGCAGTAGCCATTGTACTTTAGAAAATGTGACCAATATATGGCCAGTCCTTCTTAATGCTCCTTGCCCCTAAACGCTATATTGTCCTAACAGTTTTTCACAGTTATACACTTAACTTGTCTTGGTTATGTAATATTATATCCACAGCTGACTTCTTGAAATGTGTCATCATTATTGTTACTTTTATTTGGGAAAACTTTTCAAGACTGGAGACTGGTCTTAATTTTTTTCAAAATCTGATTTATGGCTTTTTTGTCCTTTTGTAACGTAACTAAATACTTGAACATAAGGCAAATACAAGAAAGAACTTCATGTAGTACACAGTGTTTTTCAACCATTTCTAAAACATCTTTTTCAGCATACTCATGTACCCAGACTTATACCTTTAATAACAAGCAACTGTACATCAAAATCAGTTCCTGTGAGGAGGTAAGTTTTTGAAAAATATTTTTTAGTATAGCTCTGATATTTCGTTATGTTTAATTCTTAGTCTGGTGCAAAAATTGATTATCATTACTTTCTTGCCTTCCAAAAAACTATAATAAAATTTTTTATTGTATCTCATTTAAGGGAGAAAAGATGAAGCAGTTATAACCACCTACATTTCTCTGTTTTGTCATATTAAGCTTTGGTTTATTTGGGCTGCTGGTTGCCTCAGTTTTCAGAAAGCATGAAATCTACATTCATGCCTGGGCTAAGGTCCTACAACTGCCACTGACTGTATCCTCCCTCAAGTAATTGTTCAACTGCTCTGAACCTTAGTGCCTACATACAGAGGATACCAAAAATATGTATACATATTTTAAGAAAGTAAAAACTGTATTAAAATTGTTATGCCCAATATATACCGATAATGTAATACAATTGCCTCTATATATTAGTAGGATTAACAGTGTCAACCCATAGAACTCAAGGATTAAGTGAAGTACATGTTAGTAGAACTTAACCTAGTATCTGGAAACAGCCATACCGGGTCTGTCATTCACTATCTGTGTCTCTCTGTCTCGCTCTTGTTTCTATAATTTTCAACATTACCACTGTCAGCTACATAATGGTTCTCTAAAAATGATATTCTGTAGGAATTGGCATTGCGATGGGAAGACACATAAAATAGTGAACTGTATGTATATTCGGGGAAGTAAAGGAAGACAAAGATTTTTAGAGGAAAAATGAGGAAGATTACGTAATTGTTAAATTGGGCTACAAGAATCACTAACAAAGGTGATGTCGATTTGAGATTTGACGGGCAGTTGCTGGGTAAAATGTCCTTGTAGAAGTATTTTGTGTATAAGGTAATGATGGCTGTTGTACGTGGTTGTGACTTTTGCAAAGTCTTTTGTGATAGCTCTTGTTACCAGTCATTTATGCATGAGAACACTCCCTTCACAGTGTTCCTCAGCTTTACTTATCAGAGTTGTTTTTTGTGTTTTTTTGTTTTGCTTTGTTATTTTTTTTATACAAGTGACTTAATTTTTATTCTAACAACTTCTGCACCACTATCTCCATTAATAATAAGTAAGAATAAGTAAGAATAACACAATTTGTGCATTTTATGTGTAATAAAATTACAAAGAAGTCTTTACCTTTTTTATTTGATAACCGCATGTATCTAAATATTTTGAATGTCAAGAAGAAACTGCCATTTTTGTAAAGGGATTCAGAGTTTTAAAAAAGTTATGCAATTACCTCTACTCTTATATCAGGGGTCAGCAAATAGTAATAGCCTTTAGATAATGTCTGGTCATCTTCTGGTTTTGTATAGCTCATAAGCTAAGACTTTTTAATGTTTTTTAAGGGTGGTTAGAAACGAAGGGAGAGAAGAATAGGAGACAAACTGTAGTCCATAAAGCCTAAAATATTTACCGTCTGGCCCTTTACAGAAAAGGTTTACCAACCCCTGTTTACATTGAAGAAAATGATAATAGGAAAAATAGGAATGTAACACAGAAGAGGGAAGCAGAAAATGCATCATTGAATTGTTTTGAAATGGGAAATAATCTCTAGCGGAAGAGAATGGGCCACAGCGTTTACAGAGATGTAGAGCCACATGCTACAGAGCCATCAAGTCCTTGAGGCCAGAACATCTGATAAATGGAAGGTGTCTGAGAAAGAAGAGGCTGATTGGAGCCTGGGGAGTATGTTGAGGTTAAAATTTAAAGGGCTTTGAATGCTGTAAAGAGGATTTTGACATTGTTTCATAGGTAGTAGGAGTCTTTGACAAATGTAGATTTTTGGTGAGGCAGTAACATCCCAACCTAGTTTTTATTCTGGCTATGAAGTGATTAGAACCATGAGAAACAATTGATTTAACAAGGAGTTGTCATAATTCATGTAAGAGAAATGCAGGGTTTAAACTAAAGCTATACTGATAATTAAAGGAGATTTTACTTGATAAACAAATTCAGAATATATTTCGTATGTAAAACGAGACTTGATATTGGTTATGGATGAAGGAAGTCATGCCAAGTGCTTCAGGCTATGAACTCTGGAGTGAGAATGACAGGGTGTAAGTCCCAGCTCTATCACTTTAGGCAAGTTTATTTAACCTCCCCTTTTCTCATTTCCTAATCTGTATGATACGGGCTAAGAGAATGGATTTGCGAGGGTAAGAATTAATTTATTCTTTTGTATGTAGTGTTAGAGTTGACATTTACCACCTACATGGAGATGCTGGTTTAAACTTTTACCTAATAGCTGAGGTGAAAAACTGGTGCTGGAGATATAAGACTAATATGAGAGTAATATCCAGTAGACACACCTAAGGGTACATATGATATTGCCCAAATAAAACTACTATAAAAGAGAATGGGCTAAAATTGTTCCCAACCAGGTAAGCATCTGTTAAAGGGTAGTTGAAGAAAACATGTTAACAAAGGAAGAAAAATAAGACATAGCTGTGTCATCAAATGCCAAGGAAGAAGAGGAGCTCAAGAATCAGACAGTTGGAGAAATGAGAACTAGAGGGCTTAGGAGAAAATGTACATGAACTTGATTTAAAATCATACATGTACATATTTGAGAGAATGTAAAAATGACAGATCCAAGTTATTGTGTCTTTCTTGGTTCCCACTAAGTATTTTCAATGCCTACTGCATAGTAGCATAATTATTTTTAAAATTAACAAATGAAACTTATTAAATTTTATATTTGACAAACATTTTAAGTTAAAATCATAGGGAATTTTTTTTTTTTTAGTAGAGTCTTAGTCACCCTGGGTAAAGTGCCATAGTGTCATAGCTCAGAGCAACTTAAAACTCCTGGACTCCAGCCATCCTCTTGTCTCAGTCTTCCAAGTGGCACCCACACTAACAGGTGCCAGCCACAATACCAGCTAGTTTTTCTATTTTTAGTAGAGACTGGGTCTCACTCTTACTCAGGCTGGTCACAATTCCTGAGCTCAGGCTATCCACTTTCCTCGGCCTCCCAGAATGCTAGGATTATAGGCATGGTTATTGGGAACTTTTAAGGTGCTTTTCAATTATTTAATAGAAATAATGGAATCCTTAAAGTTAGGTAGTCCACAATTAAGATATATATAAAAACACGTCTTATGCTTTAATTCAGGGGACAAAGTACAGTATTATAAAAGAAAGTATTAATGTATTTTTCATTACAGCATTTAGTTATGATTTAACTTTTATTTTCAGGCGTTCATTTGAATTTTTAGACTTGT